>OX411543.1:19372958-19550458 GCA_948146395.1 Fragum whitleyi | reverse complement strand
AAACATGTAGTATAGGCGCTCGTGACTCGTGAATGTCCGTTGTTCGAGCCCAACATCACGGATGTTGTTTTTTTTGCAAACAACTTTCCAGTCAGGGCCTGTCAACCCAGCTGAAGAATTGGTCAACAGTTGGCTTAAGACGTGAAAAGACATGGATTTATGTTGAAAAGCGACTTTTGTTGGTATGTTAAGGTGGATAAAGTTGAACCAGTTTTTTAGGCTTTCAAAAATGTAAAAAAAAGCAAATAACACATATCTTACCAACAAAAAATTGTAGCTCGATACTCCACATATTTAAATTGTGAAAAAAGACAAAAATTTATAGCAAATCGTCTTACTATCAAATTAAAATTGTATGGGTAACGTAAATCACATATATTTGACATCGCAAAAAAGGATCTTATGTTGTTGTCAAATCTAATGCAATACCGTTCATTGAAGACGTAAATATCTTTCATTGATATTTCACTAAAATGTAACATACTTAATTAATGAGCTGCGAGTCATTTTTGAGATCCCAATGTTGAAAAACTAGGGTTTCAACAGCGTAAAAAGAATAGTTACTTGTATTTATCCTATAATGATGTTCGCATTTCACACAATTTTCTTACGTTGTAGACACTTAAAAAATAAAAGAAAGCAAATGAAAGAGGTGTTTAACCTTTAGAACCTTATATATAGTATCTTCTTTTAGATCGATTCTTAATTGGTAACGTATTTTACATACATAAGAAAAAAGAAACATTAAAGAATAATAACCTAATTTAATCTGTCTTTAAATCATAACCTGTCATACTTTTTGGCTAGTTTGACATCGTTTACAAAATAACTTTATGTTGTTGTTTGTCCAAACTGATGTGTGCTTATACTTAAGGCCGATTTAACTCTTTTATAGGTTGTACATTGTAACTTTTTTAACATACAAACGTTTGGTAACTTTTAGAGACAGCAATGTTAATATGTAAGTGAATCCAAGACATCATCAAATTACAAAATGATATTCAAGTAACTTAACGTAAGGTTAAACAACCCTTTTTGAATAGAATCGTTAAACAATAATCGGTTTTGGAGGGTAAGTCAGTTTTTTAAGTCGAGTGAAGGGTAAAAATTATGCCCTTATATACCGCAACCTAGCCCTAAATGCTTTTAAATTTAGACGCAAATGGCCCCTTGTTATAAACTGATGTTGATAAACTTTTTTTCTATACAAAGACGAATCCTATATCAATAACTATTAAAAAAAAACAGAATTCGCTTACATTGTATGTACTTGGTGACCTTTGACCTCGATTGTGACCTCCTTTGTGATTTTATTTTTGGGCAACAGGGCAAAATCTGTTCAGGGATGGTTGCGAAAGCTATTTAGCCTAGTGAGACCTTATTCCGCAAAAGTGCCCACACTACGAAAATTTTCGGTCTAAACCACCAGTCTAAAATGTTTATACTTATAAAAACGTCGAAGAAACATTTTTATACCATTGTTCCCCGATGATTCCAAGCATTTGCCGACATTTTGTAGCATTCATGCAGTACTCGTTTTGCGGCAGTGCCATCGTTTTCTCAACGGCAACAACCTTTGATCGTAATGCATTATTGTGACGGGGGCTTAAGAATGCAATGCTAAATACTTGAGTATGATGTGTTAGATACATCTATGTAAAGAGCGTAATAATTTGAGCCTGAGCGTGACATTTCCAACAATTTGACGTCTCATTGAGGAACAAACATTGAGCAGTATAGATATCCACATAGTGTAATTTGAAGATTGCTTGAATGTCTCTAGATACTTTGAGACCGCACCTAACAACAAAACGCAAAATAAAGACTCTAGCCAGACTGTGCAGATGCACAGACAGGCCAGAGTCTTTGCTTGGCGCACATTAGAAACTGTCGGAAATGTCATGCACTTATTATAATTCAACGTTCGATGTCCATGCATTTATTAAATTGTAAATGTAGTTTCGGGCAGGAAAAGATTAAAAGTACAAAGAATACTTAAATTTATTTTTATAGTTCTTTATTCCTTGTGAATGACCGTGCAAATTGTTCCAACGAGACAGTTTGACGGACCGAATTTTACCCAAGATAACTTTAAAATTGAGATGCTATCAAGAAAATTGCTCAAGGATCCACAATAATATCTTTAATGATGACAATGCATTTTATTCTAGCCAAGCTTAGATATTTCATCCTTTTTCTCGAAGATTCCTGTTATCACTACTCGATTATCAGGTGTCCGGTAGACAAAGATTAGCCTGCACAGATGTGCAGTCTAATCTTTGTCTACACTAATTAATTGTATTTCTTTATTCTGAAACTGCTTTGCTGAAAATTAGAAATGATGTATCGAAAATTAGAAAAAAAGGCGTAAAATGAATAACGAAAAACAACGGACAAGGGTTAAATTTGAGAAATTGTCTTTAAGTCTCCAATGATCTTTTAACATTGGATTTAATTTTGATTGAATGACAATTGTTAGGTTTTTTGCTGTTATGAATAGTATACAAATACACAAAATGATTTGACTAATATCTATTTATTTGCCAAAGTTTTTGAAATAAGTATCTATCAGGCGCCGTAGACATAGTGATGAAATCCGTAAATATCAAATTATTTGGGTTCATTTACGTTCGAGCTTTAAAGAAGAATACTATATATATTAACAGGTCGTTTGAAAATACAACGACATGATATTTTCCTTGATATTTTGGAGCTTACTGAATGAAAAGGTAAACATTATTCTTTGAATCCCAATTGCTTTGCAGTTCATATAACTTTGCAGTATGGCGCTCCATTCATTCAGTTATCTATTCTTTCATCATTTTTCATTCTCTGATTCATTCATAGATTCATTCCAAAACATCCTCTCAAACCCTTCAAAAATGCTCTAAAATTATTTAAAAACACTTCTAAATTGTTCGAAACGGTCGACAATTCTTATGAATCTATGATATATTTCTTCGATTTAATTGTCAGGCGTTGGTTTAAAGGTAGTTGACCCGTCTTCATCGTCTCGGACGTAATGAACTTGAACATTGTTAACCGAGGGTTCCTAATGATCTTCATAGGGAAACCTCGATCAACATTGTGGAAGATCATGAGTTCCGAAATATTGCGGAACTTTTGTGGTTTCACTGCAGTAAAGCATCTGATAGGTCCTTTAAGACAAATAAACACAAAATGACGTATACCTTTTTGAAAGGGGAAATAATATTTTCATCCAATTGGACAAAATTAGTGATATATGATAGCCTTTCTTTAATTTCACTAAAGAGTTCGCCCCCCACTAATCGCATTTCATTCGGAAATCATTCCAGAATCATGTATCGCTTCAAACGGTGTTGTGTATTAATATTAAATAATCAATGACGTTTTAGAATGGCAGGGCGGGGCTTAAGGATCTGGTCGTTGCATTTAAAACTATAATCAAAGTACCGATGACCCGATTAGCTCACTAGGTAGAGCGTCAAAATCACTGAAGTTCGACTGTGTGGATTCGATTTCCGGGCTGGCACACTAACAAACTAATTGTCTTTCGGATGAGACGTTAAACTAAAATCTCGTGAGAAGGTGCTTTTACACCGAACACGTTCATGAACCTTGGCGGATTTCAGTCGTAGTTTCGTCGTGTATCCATGCACTATCTTGGTGCCATGTCTTCTGGGGGCGTCGCTCATATGGGCATGTGCTACGGTAGCGACGATTAAAAAAACAAAAATACACACACACCGATGAGATTAACGCTATTCGTGTTGGTTATAATTTCCCGTTGACAATACGATACAATACAATACAAAACAAAATACAAAACAACGATAATTGATGACCAACTCTCAATAAAAATCCACTTACTTTTATAAGTAAACTCGTCAAATCACGCCAAGGATAAATCAAGCCAAATCACGTCAAATTACTTAATAACGTAAAATGACGCCAAATTATGCCAAGGCTAAATTATGACAAGGCTAAATTATGACAAATAACGTCAAGGCTAAGCGATGCCCTACATGTCAATAATAATGTAGAAAACATGGATCTGTTTATTCATTTTTAGCTCGGCTGTTTTGGAACAAAATATCGAGCTATTCTCATCACATTGAGGTCGTTCGTGATGTCGTTGGCGTTGCTGTTGGTGTGACAATCTTAACATTTAATTCACCTACCTCCATGAAACCTGGCATGTGTTTTTTTACCATCACACGAGCTATTCATACTACGGGGGGCTCTAAAAGCATTTTTGTAAGAGTTAGGCCCTTTTTTCGACTTTTGCCCTTTTTAAAGGTTGTTGGGCATAACATTAATTATAATGTAATAAGGCGGGTTCACATGTCAGCTTACTGGTTAATGTTCAAAGTTATATAGATATGTTTGATAAACTGTGAGTACCATAAAATTCAAAATAGAGGCCCGTGCTCTTTCATTACCCACACCCCCTTTTTGGACGTCATAATCCATAATTTTTGCGAGATTTGGAAATCGACAAATTTACAAGCCCGCACAATGCAAGAATAAAGAACGATCAACTTTCAAACTTTATAAGTAAAATCATATGTCACTATTAATTTCAAGAATGGATAAATGTATTAAATATGTCCCTTATACCACTATTCGAATTAATAATTTGGCTACTTTCAATAAAAGACGACATATTAATTATTTACCAACGTAGTGTTTGTTTTACACGGTTCGGAACCATGTGTCTACACAGTTTCCAAATATGTATCTCCACTTGTTCAAAATCTCCTAAAAACCTTAGCATCTCCACTGTTCCAATGAACAAAACGGTCTGATGCTACACTCAATCTTTGTCCATTTACAAAAACTAAAAATACCACTTTCCTTAATGCTTTTTCAGAGCTGTCAAAAATTGGGATGTTTGTGGGGGCTTGGGCTTACGATAGGTCGTTGGACATTGGTGATTTTATTTCAATTTCGGTTTTTGCTAATTACCAAACTTTATCGATTGAATCCAAGTTGTGTAGTAGGCACCACGAGAAGTCAATGAGAAAATAAGAAAATCGGACATTTCATGTTGGTCGCCATGTCTTTTGTTAAACACAATCAGTGAATTAAATCCTTATTTTTGCGATTGAAAATAAACTTTCACTTTATCGTTGTTTACGTCCACCATCTTGCATGCTTCTACACTGGGCACTTTTTTACTACACTGTACCAGGTACACGGCTGTGTTAACGTTAATTTTCAATCATTTCGTACTCATCTGTGATTTAACGGGTTCCATTGGTAATAACCTTGAAAAGAAAGGATAACGACAACAACAACTATAACAGCAGTTACAAAAACAAAAAGAAAGAGACGTGATTTCCTGTGAAATATAAGAGCCAACATCACTAATTTGTAAAGAAGTAATTTGTATAAGAAAACAAATAAAAGCACTCCGAAATTTCCATTCGTATTTGCATAACCCTCTATAATGTCTCCAATTTTCTACCATTCATGAAACAAAACATGACATATCGACTCGGAGATCTTTTTAAACTATAGATTTAATTTTGATTTAAAATCTTTCCGATGAAAACAACCGTTTAAATTGTTATTTAGTACAATTGAGAAAACCGTGATATTGACATCATAAATGATTTTAATGAACTTGGAGAGAAATTTCACGATGAGATAAGCGAGTTTTGAATGAAGTAAAGCGAATTAATATAATAATTCTGATTTCGCTCATCACGAAAGAAATTAGCGATATATTATTATCTCACTTTAATGAAATTACTAATTGTTCTATAAATAGATTGATGAGTTTTCATAGACCAATCAGACGTTTTAAAATCATGATATGATTTGATTGATTGCGAAAGAAGTTGTTAAGTTATTCAGCTGTTTCGGATTGTTTCTCGATGACTACAGAGCGTTTTGAACCGTTTGAGTGAGTGATCTGGCTCGTTGGCCGAGTGGTTCGCGCGCTCAACTCGTAACCAGGTGGTTGCGGGTTCGAGTACCACCGGAGGCTGATAGCGTATTTGGGCAGGACACTTTACAGACAGGGCGCCAGTCCACCCAGCTGTAAAAGTTGGTAGCAGTGGTAAGAAACCATTGCCTCTCTCTCTATGTGAAGGAAAAGATCTGGAATCAGTTAGGACCACGATGGAAATAAGAGTCATACGACTCGAGTAAAAAAATGAATGAATGAATGAATGTAGCGCCCAGTGAGTGTTTTTGGATGTTTTTGAATGGGGTGAGTGCCTACTTTCGTCGTTTTTTACCTGTATACTGCATTGCAATTGTACGCGTTTTAACCAGTCGAAGTTTCGTTCTCTATCCTCTTCCATATGTAACCCGTCACACGAAAAGGAACCATCTGGGTAGTGCGTATATTGTCGACCCTAGTCGGGCTGCGCGGTCGCGCAGACTGACTAGGGTCGAACCTTTTCGCACTTTGCTTTTTTTCTGAATCTATGATGATCAATCTACCTTCCTGTGAAAGAAGTTTTGAAATGCGACTTATTGATGACCTATGCTGGACCCAATCTCTTTTTCAAATATCTATGTAATAGAGTTCCCAGATGGTCCCTTTTCGCGCGACGAGTCACATTCAAATAACGCAATCACTTATTATAACATTTGTTGACCCTTCATGGAAATGAGTCTAGATTAATATGTGTCAGTCTTATTTTGGACAGATTAACAAAAACAGAAAAGAACAAAAACAAAAAGGATTTTTTTTTGCCTTTTTCTCACAAGACAGGCAAATAAGAGAGTTAGCAAATAAAGAATTAAAAAGGTTACGCCATATTCACCGAATTTTATCGTAAGATTACAAAATACAATTTAAAGATTACATTCATTAGATGTTCATTGTTGACGAATTGATTTCTATCAGACAAGGTCAATGGTGCTGTCGTCAAAACAAGGAATCGTCACGAAAAACTGTTTATTTCCGAAAATTCCCGGAATCTAGACCAATTTTGGAGCACCTAACAGTGGATTCCTGGTATTTCTCACGCTAGTACTACCTACCATTTCATCCTTTTCTAGCTTCCAGCTGTTATCCCACATGAGTCTTCGTTTTATCGACCTATTGGTGAGAGACAAATATTCGGAAAGATTGAGTGCCGCCGTCGTGGATCGATTCCTGGACCTCTTGATTGTCAGTTTGACGCGCTACCAACTGCGCGATGACGGCGGCCCCCAATTTTGGACTTGAATTAAACAACAATGGTAAAACTGATGTCTTTGCGATCTACTGGATTTGAGCATAACTTATATTCGTGTATAATCCCAGATTATTACCCTGGCAGGGCTGAGTTAACTATCGGTTCGTTGCATTTAACCCTTTCCTGTTTTACAAAATCTTGGACCTGTCCAAATTCAAAGGTTTTGCAGATGAAAACTAAGGTGGATTTAATTTGAAAAATAACCATTCAGTAGGGTAGAAAATAGTGTGGAAAAAGAAGAAATTGCTTGTCATAGGCAATTTCTTCTTTTTTCACATTGTTTTTTCAGTCATAAAATCACAGGCACGTAAAATGCAGGGATTAAACAGCAAAGGGTTAAGGTTAAGGTACTTCAGCTTTCATTTATAATGAAATCAAATGTTGACATCGAAACTCTAGTAACTTTAGCTTCGACAAGCTGGAGTTACAAGGATTTGGTAACCTAACGATGAATGTGTTCACTTTCGCTCAGCACGTAAATCTTTTTTTGTTTTTGGATACAGTAATTTACACGCTTTCAGAACAAATGTCAGCTACTTTTTGAGACAACCCAAACTATTGAAAAGCAAACTAGCCATATTATGTCACGGATAAGTCATTCCCTAGCAGTTGAATAATAACGCAAAATAATCTGTATTAGTATTGAACTGACAGAGCGTGACTTAGCTGGGACGTAATAAGGGGAGGTTACTTTCCAAAATATCGGATTCAGTCAAAACCTTGTCAGCAAGTATAGTTGTATTTTCAAAACTGAGCTCTGACGTAGGCGTTGAGTCCATTTCCATAGGTATATCGGGTAAACTTAAAAACGCATATAATAGGAATTGAACTTGATACCTCCTTTTCAACTTTGAAAGTACAGGAATGAGTAAACCTTGCGATCTTAGACAAGTAATACGTTTGATTTGAAGGGTAATTTGTATCATTTTTAGGAATTGTTTAAACCTTTTGTATCGATTTTGAAAGAATAGCACGGGAATTTTACCGTTAAAGGTAGATTTCACGGCTCACCGCGCAAAATCTACCTATACGTATTGTTAACACATGTTTACATCTATATCCTATAATCAAAATACCCGAAGATATGTCGACTGTCAAATACGGTGTAAATATCCACAAAAGTTGCTTCATCTCGACCTCAAATAAAATGGACCGTTTTCTAAAATCCGCCCTGTCAGGGAAGAAATGATTAATTATACTAGTATAATTGCAATCCAATAAAATAAAGATCTCTGATTGGTTTAAATCGCATCACGTGGGGAAATCCATTGCACTTTATTTCTGTATAAAATGCAATAGGTCTTTCGGGAAACCCCCGAAATTCGATCTGCAAGTCCTGTGTTGTAGGAACTCGAATTAACCTAGTTCCCGATCATCAACGCAACATTGCTATTCAATCTATTATGAATTAGTATATTTTCGAAAGAATTTACGATAGCAAGCATGCAGTTCTGATTCTGAGCCGACCTAAACTTAGAAAACAGCGAGTCGACGAAGACCTTCAAGCAACCCTCTCAACAAAGACCGACCACGCCGTTTTCGTTCAAAAATACAGACTAACTTGGCAGAAACAAGTTTATTTGTCATAAGTACCTCTACGAATTTTAATGTCGTCTTTTGTTTGTGTATCATTTGTTTTACTTTATGAAATTTCACTTCGATAGCGAGATAAACAATACAAGATCTAAAAATAGATCGTGTAATTTATACGCGCAAAAAGTAGACTTGAAGCTTTAGTGTTTGGCTGAGTATTTTAAAAGTTTCTTCGATCTAGATGATTGCAATTATAAGGGACGAGTGCCTTTTTCACTGCGTTTATTGGGGTATAAAGTGCAATTGCCTTAGCATATGGCTTAATCATAACGCCCTACGGGCGTTATTTGCCATGTGCTAGGGCAATTGCACTTTATACCCCAGTAAACGCAGTGACAAAACACTCATCCCTATAATAATTTTATTCACGTGTATTAAGATAAAAATAACGGGGGCAAATGATGTATCGAGTATTTCGAGTTTTTGTTTCTCCAAACAGAAAAAGATTTAAAATTGTTTGATGCATTTACAGTTAACAACATCGTGAAATTGACAAGGTGAATGATTTTGGAATTAAAAAGGAATGAAATTGAATTAGTGCGGGAAGCGAGTTTAGAGTGAATTTAATGGGAGGTAATCCTTTATCGCAAATTTTGTTTAGGATAAACAAAATTTGTGATATTGATTACCTCCCTTTAATAAAATATGCATACATGTTCTTTACGTAGCTTCCTATTTCGTCAAGAACCTATTAGACGCTTACAATTTGAATTATGTTTGTGAAAACGCGATTTTTCTATGTCCAAATTTATTTTGAATGACGTTGTTGATTCTATATTTTTCAATGGGTTTGAGCGCTTTTGAATGGTTTGTGTGAGTGAATGGAATAAGTGAACGGAGCGCTGAGTGAGCGTTTTAGAATGGTTTTGATTGAGGTTAATGTCAATTTCACGATGTAACTAACTGTATGTACATGGACAGCTATCAGTCATCATAACTGTCCGACGTTTCAAGATATATCAGTACAACACTGTTTGGGAGTATGTGGTAATCTGTAATTCTCCTTATCTGGAAAAAACATATTTAATACATGTCTTTAAAAGAAAAGTTACTGCGCATAGTTAAACAATTTCTATTCCAGATATTTTAAGATAAGCTTGTCCAGAGGAAATATCTCCTGACAGATCGCACACGCCAGAAAGCTGAAACGAAAATCAGAACAAAATCAGGGCAAGATCAATGACCTAGTGGGAATAAAGCGTCAGGGGGTTACAATTGAACCAAAATTAATCATCTTAAGAAAGTATATCCGACACATAACTGACCCAAAAGCAATAAGTGATTCGCTAGCTTCGATTAATTTCTGGGTATTTTTCCTCTCTCGGTAAATAATTGTGTATATTGAAAGGTTGTTTATCATGAGAGATTGTTGCGGTTAAAAATTTTTTTCTTCGAAAATTCTCCCTTATTCTATGAATAACTTGGAAACAAAAGAGATCAGTGAACCCGGTCCTGCGTCCAGAATGACCAAAAGTTTGTAAATATTTAAAATGATTCCCCGCTTTGCACGTACACTTACGTGCAAAGCGGGGTATCATTTCTAAAACGTTTTCGCAACTTTGATACATTTCAAGGAATAATTGATCGCTTTGAACATATTCGAATTGTTTTAAATGATTTCGTAGCGTGTGTTGAATGGTTTGAGTATATATTATAAATGGTGCGCTTAGTAAGCGATTGAGAATGGTTTTGATCGAGGAGAACGAAGTTCACGCTCTTACCAAATGTAAATGGTAATTCAAATCGACCTTCAAGTACATTCTATGTGATGGTATTCTTTTTTATAAAACCTAAATGTTTACGAAAACGTATTTAACACAACAGAACAAATTGTTAAACTCTTCTCATCTGTTCACAACACTTTCCCGTGGTGTACAACACTTTTGCACAAAGTATATACACAGATCTGTCCGCACTGTTATTGTGACAAACATCATAAAACATTTTCTTATTGGCATTATGCTATCACAACTCTTCGCCTCGATTTCCTCCTGTGTCGCTCTTCCTCCAATCTCTTTTTTGCATAATATTTTTGGTAAAACTAGACTTGTCACAAAGCGGATAAGTACTCCATAATATAGGTAATTTTTTCGCGGTTAGCCCTGAAATTTATTTTCATACAGATTATAGATTCCCGAGCTTAGTTTATAAAAAAAAACACCTACTGTACTCGTCCATTAAGATTATTTACATCTAAGCGTACTGACTTTTTCAACAAAGGCCCATAATTCTGTCAAAAGGCAATGTACCACAAGCAAAAACGACAAGCGCATTTCTATTTGCCACCGATCAAATTTGTGAAGAAATTAATGAAATCCGCCCATTTCTTGCTGAGAATCGAGCTAACACGAAAAAGCTTAAGTCAGAAGGACCGACGGAACGACTGACCGATAAGCTGACTCCTTTACACGCCACAGACTTAGTGTATGGGGCTGAAACTAAGAATACTATGGCACAGACTTTTAACTATCGATCCTATTCGCCTACCCCTGAAGGTAAGATCGCAGACCTTTTAACGAAGAAAAGCGTATAATTTGGCTTAATCATCCAATCACAGAAAGCACCTTATTATCTCCTGCAAGTCGTTAATTAGCGTGATATACGTTTGGTCAATGTAACACCTGTATGTAATGTTTGTAATACTTTATGTCTATGTCTATGTGTATGGGCCGGTGGCCTAAATATCACATTAAATAAACTATTAAACTATTAAACTATTAAACATTGTTTTGCCGCCTCGATAATTTGTCTGCTAATTTGAATGTGACTTTTACTGCTTCCCACTCAATCTCATTCTTTATATTTCTGAAAAATTAACCCGCCTTGTAAAACATTGTTAATGATGAAGAAATTAATTGTCTTAAGCAAATTCTTCATTGTATACAAGTTTTCTTCAAAGGAAAATAATTTTCAAAATTTCAGAAAGCTCCTTATCATCTGATGGAAGTCGTTGATTTACGCAATATCGTTCGGTCAGCGTAACATTGATAAACTGCCCTATTATTCGTCTGGTAATTTAATCGTCTTTAACTCATTCCCACTTAATCCCCATTTTTTCCACATTCATTAAAGAAAGCTTTGGAAAACATGTTTGATATTGAAGAAATTGCTTGTTACAAGCAATTTCTTCATTTTCCGCAATGTTATCTTCCCTAAAAGACAAACAAAAATAATCGTTAACTCGTTTTAAAGTAGAATTAGGCTACAGAAGCGCTCGCGAAGAGAAGCTTTCTCTTAAAACACACTTTTGGTGCACATCAAGAGGCCAAGAAGTGGTCCATTTTCGAGACGGTCACAATTTAAACTCAAATTTATCACATGTAATTAAAAGGAAATAGGCGACAGCGAATAAAAGGTGAAAATCAATAAATTTAGAATTTCATTAACTAGATTTAGGCTTTCATCGCATGATTTAAAAATCGAAACTGGTAGACACGAAGGAGTTTCAAGAGAAGATCGTATCTGTACACAATGTAATACAGGACTAGTAGAAAACGAATACCACTTTTTGATGACATGCCCGCGCTTCTATAATTTAAGAACAAAATTTCTAAAACCCTACTACTGTAAATGGCCTAGTCTTCCAAAATTTGAATCACTCATGTCAAGTAAAAACCCCAAAACCATATTCAACTTGTCTAAATTTATCCACTATGCTTTTAAAGAGAGAGCTAAATCATGATGACACATTCTGTCACTTTTCTCTCAGGAACCTCGTAACTACAGCTCTTGTAAAGTCCAACTAACCATATTTTGTTCTGCCAAATATTTGAATACCGTATGCCAATTAATAAATTTGTAGATATTTTCATATGTTGCTTTCAATATGATTAATTTAAAAAAAAAAAAAAAAAAAAACGTTCGTTATCCCTTCCAATTTAGTTTCGAGGAAGGGCCAACATTAGCGTTACTCGGACCATGTGAACCAGCGGTTTGGGATTTCGTGACGAACTGTTCCCTTTTCACGAAAGGTTACAGGGAGGCCTCGAAATCCGGAACCTTAAAACATAAAATGAGACCTTCAATCTGAATTCAATATGGATTTGCAAATTTATTGAACAATCGGATTCTAGATCTCTCGAATAATAGATGATTAAATTTAACAAGAAATCTTTGTTTGGAGCGAAAGAGACGTGAACTGTCCCTTCCGCACCAAAGAAAGAGAGCTACTTCTCTATTATAATGTACGTTCCACTCTGTGTGATTTATTTTTTGTAATGTATGTGGCTATAAATATGTTGTAAACTATTTTATGCCGAATAAAATATATGTATGTATGTATGTATGAATACCGACACGTGGCTTTGTACCCAAAATACCACGCTGATAACTTTCGCGAAGTATGAAGGGAAATTACGGCTAGTTAGAAGTCATTCGGAATCTGTCAGACTTCAACAAAAGACCAAGCCTAGCTAATGGAAACTCAGAGGGTAACAAAGGACTCCTGCATTGAGGATCTCTAATTTCCATCGGTCTAGTGTCACGTTGTAGACCTAATATAGCTTGTTTGTTACAAGAACTCAATGGTCACTTAACCTTTTATGTGTAGCAAGATGTTAAATGCTAGACTTTGGATCATGACAATTCCAGTCCGATTTAACAAAAACATGGCGGTTCTGGTATGATTTAAAGTTGAACTGAACTTAACTGAATCATTTCATCATTTAACAAAACGCAATGTTGTAACATGTCATAAAGATCTATAAGCACTGAGAAAACTTGCTTTTCTCCAAGCGCATTGACTTATGTAGGCCAATGCAGGCCTAATAACAATTGTTAAGATATTTAAGTATGTTTGGATGTTGGCCTGTATAAGTGTTTTCAGATTGTCTCCCTTGGCTTAGGCAGAATTTATGTGGCTCAGGATCAACAACTCGAAGTGAAGTACTGTATTCCAATTTCGAAAGTCTGTAGAGCAAAACAAGGCATCTCTGTCAAAACTGACAAACATTGTTTGCATTTTATAGACCGCACTTTTTGTTCAAATCTATCATAATAATAAGTATATTTAGGTAAAAGAGTACAGAAATAAAAGTAGTATAGCATATAAATTTTGCATCGAGAAAAAATGTAGAATAATAAAAAAAGCACCATGTTATTCGCTCCATTACCAAGAAAAACACAAAAAGAAGAAAAACTAGATCCTCTTATTTCCATTGTGGTCCTGGAAATCCTAACTTAGTTAGAACCTCTTTAGAATCTTTAGGATACCCGGTCATGTTTCAAAGTGGGGTTACTGGGTGTCAAAACACGTTTACCAAATTAGAACGGCACATGAGCATATTGAATAAATCGAAGTAAATTGCATAACTTTACGTTTTGGATCCGAGTTAACGCGAGCTTCTACGTACCCCCAAAATGATTCATCAGGTCGCCTTAATTATGACAATGATATTATATAAACCACAACTTTTTTACTCGAATATATCGCCATTCCATTGTACGGTTCACGATTTGAGAGCATAGATATATTTGCATATGCAGTTTAAGACTTCAGTACGGTTGTGCCATGAAGTAGTTTCGACTGCCTTGCATATCAAAGCAGGTCGCCAAATTTACGACATTAAGTCTCTCTATATAACGTCATGATGACGAGATAAGTAGAGATTTGTTGACGCAAATTTTGCGTCCAATTGTGTTTGCATATCATTGAAGACTACACTATGTCATCAACCTGGGGGTACATACACGCTTCCGTGCTAAACCTGTATGTACCCCCCTAGTGATGCTATAATCTGGTCTCCGAAGACGTATTGAACTCAACGAGTTGTCAAAATCACGATGACAGTCGATAAATATATCGACACGTTGACCAAATTTTTGCCTTTTTCTTACATATAGACTTGCCCAAATGAACTCATTTATCTTTTACGAAAAACATGGATGTTGACATTTTTATGTCGTAGTGTAGTATAATTGTACACAGAAAGAAAAAGGTCTCATGAATTTTAACGGCAAGTGACAAGACGTTCAAAAGATGTCGACATCCATGTTCTTGGAAATGGGTGTATATGTTCATTTAGGCAAGTCTTACATTCTGGTGCCGTCAAGAAAATATTAATTTGGTCAACATGTCGAGACAGACATCGACTTGCCATCGTAATTTGGACAACTTGTAGAGTTCAATGTGTATGCGTCTTTGGAGACCAGTTTATGTCCTCAGTAGGGGGGGGGGGGGTGTACATATACGCTTCAGTACTTCCGTGCGGTTGTAGTAGTACCTGCTCTGAGTACAGGGTTACAAAACGGTGGAAGCTACGCATATGCAAAGCGGGGTATATTTGCAGTTTTCACTGTTTTTTCACGTTCGTAACCATTTCGCGATACCGAACAAAATGCAAGACGAAATAAATAAACAACGTCACATTGTTATTAAGGCAATTGTAAAAGAATCTCCGTAAATGTATTTGGAATTCCCCTGGGTTATTAAAGGGTCGTTTTCCGATTTTCCTATGGGGATATTTTACGTACTACGAAATGAGACCTTTTCCGTACTATACGAGACCTGTCTTCCCTCTAGAATTTGAATACAGTTAAGTAAATAGTGAATTTGACAAGATTTAGGATTTTGGAATGATTTTGGAATGAAATTGAATAAGAGGGAGGAGTGAGGTGTGAGTGAAATTAAATGGAGGTTATCAAATATCGCCATTTTGTTCAGGATGAATAAACTCAGTTATATTTATTACACCCCTTTAATAAAATATGCATACAAGTTTTGTGAATAGCTTTCCATTTCTTCAAGATCAAATCGGACGCATATGATTTCAATAATGTCAACGAAATTCTGGATTTTTTAGCTAAACACATATATTTGTTTTGGATGTAATTGTTTATTTATCTCTTTTAAGTGATATTGATATCGACTACGGATCAAGTACATGGGGCGCTACGTCGAATCATAATATTGAACGCATCGCCAAATTACAAAAACGAGCTGCCCGTATTTTTCTACAAGCTGACTGTATGACACCTTCTAGCCAGATGCTCGATGATCTGGGATGGCTTTCTATACCAAAACGTATTATGTTCAATAAAGCCGCACTAACTTTCAAAGCATTGAACGAGTTAACTCCTGAATATATTACTGAATTACTAAAGCCAATGTCAGAAGCTCATTCGCTTCCATTGCGATCCTCTTCGAATGCTATGTTGTCAATACCAAGGTCTAGAACTGCGCTTTACGATCGCTCCTTTTCATCCCTTGCATCAAAATTATGGAATGCTCTCCCCCAAAAACTCAGAACGACTAAATCCCTTTCTGAATTTTTGAGGGAGAGCATCTATATCCAATCATAAATAGGCAATTTTTCACGCTGAGTTATCCGGAATTGCTTAATTTCCCGACATATTTTTATGATCTAATTCGTCCAAAACTTTTAACTGTTCACCATAGCATCTTACCAGCAATATAATTCTTTATACAACATTATTTAAAACGATAATTTAATTTTATCATCATAGACCTCTGTGTCATTTTTACAGTTTATTTTACCCTTGTCGTAAATAACAACTGTGTTTGTATGTATTTTTACGTTTTTATGTTTGTAAATATTTGTTTTATTAATGTAGAGGGCCACTTGGTAGACTGGCTGCACAGCTAAAAGTGTTACCCTCTCAAAATATTGTATAAATAAATAGATTGGAGCGTTTTTTAATGGTTTGAGGGAGTGTTTGGATTGAGTGAATGGGGTGCTGTCTGAGCGATTTAGAATGGTTTTGATCTAGATGAATGTGAATTTCACGATGTAACTAACTGTACAACATTAGTTCTTTTTGGGATAGTACAGTTAAAACATCGTGAAATTGACAAGGTGAATGATTTTGGAACGATTTAGGAATGAAATTGAATGAGTGTGAGGAGCGAGTTTTGAGTGAATTTAATGGGAGGTAATCCTATATTGCAAATTTTGTTCGGGATGAACAAAATTTGCGATATTGATTACCTCCCTTTCATAAAAAAGTGCATACAAGTTCTGTGCACAGCTTCAAATTTCTTCAAGAACCTATGAGGCGCTAACTATTTGAATTATGTCAGTGAAATCGCGATTTTTCTCTGTCAAAATTTATTTTGAATGATGTTGTTGATTCTATATTTTTCAATGTGTTTGATCGTTTTTGAATGGTTTGAGTGAGTGTTTGGAATGAATGATAGGAGCGCTGAGTGATCGATTTAGAATGGTTTAGATTGAGGTGAATGTCAATTTCACGATGTTATTAACTGTAAGCACGGTTACCACCGTTATTTCATTGGTAGCCACCTCATGGGGAGCTAATGTTGTATTCAAGTCTTAGAGGGTAGACAGGTCCTTCGAAGCACTGGAAAAAGTCAAATGTTGCTTATAAATATGTCTGTGAGTGTGTTTTGAACATGGCAAGACTTTTAAAGTGGTTTTCCCTTATACACACCCTGGCGATTGTGGGGCTCGGACCTTCAGCTCATGGGTCCGCGCCTATACCACTAGGCCATCGAGGCATATTGTAAATATCTAAATAGCTAAATGTCGACATCCCACAGAATGCGAAATACTTAGAAATGCATACAATTTCACATTATTTACAGAAACTAAAGAAAATTCATTGTCAGAAAAATAAGGACAGAAGCGCCATTAAAATAACAAGATTAACGAGAAATTTATTAATTATTCATTGTTAATTACCCAAAATTCCAGTTGTTCTTTATTACCATGTAAAACTTATCTAATGCCCGAAGCAGTATGAAGGCGCTCGCTACCGCTTTGCAATGCTGAAATCACATGAATTCGTTCTTGTATAGAATAGCAAACTTCGTTGCAAATCAAATGTTGTTGAAAAAAGGGCATTTTCAACAACATTTAATTAGTAACGGGTGAAGTTTGTTAGCGAACTTGTGAAAATTTAAAAAAAAATGCTTGAAATAAGTAATACCTATATTTTGACAATAATTTCTTCGACACAGACATGTTTTCCTTCAATTGCACACCTGCAAAAGACCAGTCTAAGATTACGAAAGAAGAAAAGGGTTAAAATTCTGAGAAAACAGATAATCGGAAACTCAGTAAACAATAAAACGTGATACCAAATACCATGTTTTTTCTTGGTGTCCCAAATAAGGTTAATGAGAAACAAATGTCCTGCTGTTTACAGACTTAATGACCCTCGCACTTTCGATCTTTGAGTGCTTTCGGAACATCGATTGGGCTTTTCCTTAAACTGGATAGTACCTCGGACATACGTGTAGCAATTTTGGGTCATTTTTGGGGTAATTCGGCTTCCGGTAGGAGTTTCATTAATACGCTTGAACATGAACATATTTCTTTAATCGCCTCGGGAGACCTTCAGGCATATTATAATTTGATGTCCAATTGTGTTTATCAAACTATTGTATGCCTAGATTTAATTTATTGTTTTAGATTTAGTTTAACTCATCACTATTTTTAGCGAAGCCTGAGTCGGTAAATAAAATAAGTATTTTGTGAACACAAATATGATCATTTACTATTTATTAAATAAGCCATTCATTGGGATTTTACAATTTTATTTGTAATGATATCACTGCACCCACAATTAGTCTTTTAACAGGCTTATCAAAAGTAACATCATAACGTCGAGCTTGCGATAAAAATTTACAAAAATCAGTGTTCATTTATAGCGGCGTCGACGTAATTCTTACTGAGGTCATAGATCATCAACACTTGTGTTAGGTAAATTCATGTGTACCACGAAGTCCCCAATGTATTTGAATGAAATTTTGAGGGCCTTTTCCTTAATGGCTATTGAACACGTCTTGGAATTTTGATTTTTTCTAATACTAATAGATCGCATATTAATCAAAATAAAGGTAGAACATCAATAGGTGTAATTTGAACGTCTATTCATTGATTTAATGTCAAAATGACAGCGTTTTATCGTGACTAAAAAAATCTATGCGGTGAAAGTTTAAAACTTCTTCCACCTTAAGACGGCATTTGCCGTGACGGTAACAAAAATAAGCGTTGTATAGCGCTCTCAGCCCAGCTTCGTAATATATTTTACTAATCTAATAACACCCGTTTGATTAATAAAAAAATACGGAGTTATTTCACTCCCGTTACGTAGGTCATATCATATTGGATAATAATGATTATAAGTATTGTTATTGTTATAGTAAGCTACAGTTAATTACAACGTGAAATTGACATTCAACTTCTCCAAAAACATTCTCCACCGCCCGCTGTGCGCTCTATGCATTCATTCGAAACACTCACTCACTCAAAAACAATCAAAAATCACCGAAAAGGGTTAGATCAATAACTAAATTCAAAATAAATATACATTGTAGCTAAAAATCGCGATTTCACTGACACAATTAAAATTAAAAGCGGCTCATCTAATTTTGAAGAAATGAAAAGGTATTTATAGAATTTATTTGCATATTTATTTAAAGCTTCTCTTTCACAGATTTTCATAGAAACAATACAAAACTTAGATTTGGAAATGTGTGTATTTTTAGACGATTAAGAATGACCCAAGGGTATTGGCACTAAAACCAACATATTTCAATAATTTTGAAGCTTATTATTTTTTCAAGCGACAAGATCAATAAGGTTTCCAGTCTATATATTTTGAGTCTATAAATTACAAAACCATTACTTTCTGTCAATAATCTTTCATTTTTTCTTGTCATGATATGAAGTTTCCAGCTGTCAAATACTATTACCTTTATCTTTGAATGAATAAGACTAACATGCTGATTTCACGTGCCTAGATAGTTTGTTCGCAATTGAAGAATATTTTTAAGGTGTTAGTAGTTCCTTTGGTTTTCAGAATGAATTTCGCTAAATTCAGGAATATCAGTCTTTCTTTCCATACATTACCAGATTGAAGCTTATGATTTTAAAGCTTTCAACATGATAAGATCATAACTTCCAATTTATTTTTTGAAAATTTTCAAAAAACACATTTTCCCGATCTGTGAAAGAGCAGCTTTAAAGGGGGGGGGTTAAACAAATATCGCCAATTTTGTACATCCTGACCAAAATTGGCGAAATTGGATTACCTTCCTTTAATTTCACCCAAAACTCACTAATAGCCCTCAATCATTTTTTTTCTAAAATCATTCTAAAAGTCATTCTTCACCTTGTCAATTTCACGATGTTGTAAACTGGGTACTTTTATCAAGTGCTAATTTCGTGGGGTCAGACTTAGCTATTCTCCGACTAAATTCCATCACACAGTTCGTTTCCCTAATTGGCAGAACATGAAATTAATGATGTATTATAGATTTATATTTATGACCTGAGGAAGACCCTAGCTGAGCCTTTGTAATATAATCAACACTTTGATTTATCGCACGTCTAATTTGTGATATATTCAGCGTCATTTGTCATCCAAAAGGTCATACTTGTGTCATCTCTGTGTTCAAATCATGCCTGGAATACAAAATTTCATAGGCAAAACCATACAAAGACAAAATAGCTATTTAGATCAGGAGACCAACCCTGCTACAGTTAGTAACATCGTGAAATTGACATTCACCTTAATTAAAACCATTCTAAATCGCTCACTCAGCGCTCCATTCATTCATTCCAAATACTCACTCAAACCATTCAAAAACGCTCAAACACATTGAAAAATATAGAATCAACAACTTCATTCAAAATAAATTTTGATAGATAAAAATCGCGTTTATACTAACATATTTCAAATTGTTAGCGTCTCAAAGGTTCTTGAAGAAATAGGAATCTATGCATAGAACTTGTATTCATTTTTTTTTATTAAAGGGAGGTAATTATAATCACTAATATTGTTCATCCTGAACAAAATTTGCGATATATGATTACCTCCCTCTAAAATTACTCAAAAATCGCTCCACAAACTGATTGAATTTCATATGTAAATCATTCCAAATTCAATCAGATTGTCAATTCACGATGGTGTTAACTGTACCAGGATGACAAAACAGTGAAAATTGTTTGCCAATTTTATCCCGTTTTGCACGCAAGTTTGCACCGTCCTGTCATCCTGAACGCAGAGCAGTTCTTAGCTGCTAAGCGGTTAAATGCAATCCAGGAAATACTGACTTTGCCTAGTCCGTGCCCACTCGTCGCGGAGTGCAAACTCTGATGAGCATAAAAACATCTTTCTTTTTGACAGTTTTTTTAAATGGTAATTAATCTATATTCCATAATTATCATTTCAAAATTAAACAAGTGGACATAGACTATGATGTGTGTTTCTGGGGGAGAACAGCGTTCAAGAACCATGACTCTACATTTCATCTTTTTTTTTCAAGTGCAATGTATTACCGTTTGATTTATTCATAAATATACGTGACATTTCCAACACTTTCACTTGTGCGCAAAACAAAATCCCTAGCCAGTCAGTGCAGCCCGACAGTCTGGCCAGAGACTTGATAGATAGGTGAGGTCCTAATCTCTCTTCTGGCAATCAGCATATATTCTTTTTGCATTGTGTCGTAGTCTATGATGTTAAAAGTTTGTTCCTCGCGAACATGTAAAACTGTTGGAAATGTCACGCACTGGCTCAAATTGATTTTTCGGCATATTTCTTAAAAAATATGCAAAAGTAGGCCTATCTAATTCGGAATGATGTGATAAACATTAATGAAGTCATGGGGTGTTTTGAACGATTAGGGTGAATGCTGAATGATTTGAAAGGTGTTCACCATTAAGAGAGTGATTTAGAATGATTTTGATCGTTGATAGTCAATATCGCGATAATTTAACTGTAATTTATGTACTGAGTTCCATAAGAAAGTGTGCACTTTCACTTTTTGCATTTCTCTTGATTTTTACAAAATTGAAGAAAATTTATTTAGTTAATATGAAACCACACTTTAGTCAAGATCTTTTGAAATTACAAGTCAAATCATATTTGGATAAAGCGTCGCATGCTCCATACGCGAAGGCAGAACTTAAATCGTTGAAATTTGACCTTCTTACAATTTTTTCTTTGGTAAGAGCTATGTGTTGATCTTGTATTATAGAGTTTCAGAAGCCATCCCAAGCCATTGCAAAACAAAAGTTTTAATTGAATGGAGACGTTACGTGTTCGTCAACGTTAGACATTGCTACGTTGTTAGGCCTGAAACTTGTCGTTGAATTGTTCTATGGCGTTCTGTGACATTGCGATTTTCTTATTAAAGTCCTTACAAAATTATGACCTCGATTTCTATTGGAACATGAATGCTCAATCAATTTTGATGACGTTCTAAATCTGGCAAGGTTCGATTTGGTCAACAACGCTTATTGGTAGTCAAACCATGCAGTAGCATCATGCACAATTGTATTCAAGATATGATTTTATGCTTAGGTGAGCCGCAAATATTCAGCTGAATGCATTTTCAGACCAATTATTCGTCTAACGCGTGGTGCACATGCAAAATTAAATGTCGCAATTTAGCAGAAAATTTTCGTTCCACGCGCGTTTTTTGTTTTCAAATATCATTTGTACATACTTTTGAAGATACCCATACCACGTTTCATGACGATAGATTGTATAATTTCAGAGATATTCAAAATTCAAAAGTGCACACTTTCTTTTGGAACTAAGTATATAAAGTGCACTTGTTCTGAAGCAATGATAACCACATACATCTTTGAAGGTTAGGTCTTCTCTCATTGCAAGGTAGAATATGATAAGTCTGTTAATGGAAACACGTCTGATGTCTACGCAATTTTTCTTATAAATAATGAGATCCTATTCAAGAGGGAACTATTCATCATATTATCAAAATCATAGAAAATGAGGCTGTATTACAACTCGGGCAACGCTCTCGATGATTAATGTATAAATTTTAGTCTAATATTTCAGAATTTTCATCAGACTTTTAGCCTATTTCTCGCAAAAATCGACAAAGTCGAAACGTCAGCATTTTTTTTATTATTTCATTTTTGTTTGAATTCGGAACTTTGCCCGTGCATGTCCGTAAACTTGAAAGTATCCAGAATTTAAGTGAATTGATTTCGGGTAACTCGTTTTTATGTAACTCGGGTCGTGGTGGTACTTGGTCAATTCGCTTGAATAAAATGCCTTTATTGAAAGCTTTCGCATATTCAATGAAGATCTAACGGGCATATCATAATTTGATTACAAAACGCAGTAGCCATTGCGTTTTGTTGGCTCACCTGAGTACGCAGTGCTCAAGGTGAGATTTGTGGGTAGGTTGATGTACGTCGTGATGTGTCGTTAACAGAAACCTTCTATCCATTCTAGAGACCAAGTGTTTTGCCCGATCAGCCTGAAATTGAGTCAGAAGGTATGCAGGGCTGGATCTAGGTTTTCACTAAAGTGGGCCAACTCCCCCATTGCATTTCAAAATGTGGGCCAACATGTTAAAGGATTGGGCCACAAGCAGACATTCTCTTTTACTCACAAAATTTAAAGTTCTGAGTTATCATCTTAATAAGAGAGACACAAAAAACAGGAAAATTTTGTAACAATCATTCCTTTATGTCCATTTATTTGCTAAAGATAAATATGTTGTTGAGATATTTTTTGGTAACAATTTTTTCTTTATGTCCTTTCATTTTCTTTATAAATCTTATTAAGGTAATTAATTTTTTAAAATTCAAATGGTACTTAGATCTAAGGCTTTCAATATGGTCCAAACCCTCCCCCAATTATACCAGCCGCTGTATTTATTGCCCAATAGAAGAGAACCAAATGTGAACAGTTGGTTTCACAATCACTTCACTCTACTGAAAATGTGCAACCAAAACGTCGTAAGTACAACTTCAGTGAAGTTGCACTCACTTGGACTCAACCACGCATCGATGATAATCATTCCTGATAGATGATGTTGAAAATCAAAGTTTTGATTGGTGCATTTTGAATAGAGTGTAAATAAAGAAATTTCCAGAGAGGATAATCAAAGTTCCAAAATTAAACCATCAAAATCTTGGTGTATCATTCCAATTTCACGACGCTAATCCATTCAGACATAGACAATGCAATAATTATTCGTACCTGATTCTTATTTATTTATTATCCCGATAGAAAATTCTTATCTAAACTTACAACTTTCGGAAGCTGGGTCGCCTGTCTAGTGTTGAAAGGATATGTGAAAATTGATTGCATAAAGCTTTATCCATAAGGTGTATTGGTATCACTTACGACTCTAATACCTTAGAATAATACTACACAATAACTGTAGGCTATCTTCATTGAAGCGTAACTTTTATCGAAGAAGCTGACTGGGGATTCTATTTATAGTGACAATTATACCAGGGTAGATATAAACAGCTTTACACAATACAATATAAATAAGGGGTTTTCTCAACAGTCTCTAAATCATAAAATGTATTCACGAGTAACGCATAGCTTTTTTAATAATGCGCCAACCAATTTAAATGAGCGTGACCTGTGCCGCACTGCCTTATGATTTTTGCGGCATGAACAATTTTAAAGCGGGAATCCCGCAATCCCGCGCCCTAGATTCAGCTCTGGTATGTCTGTAAACAATATAGGACGAGTTCAAAATTGGGTCAAGTGGGGTAAAAACTAGGCCTCGGGGTCAAATCAGAGAAAAAACCTTGGAATGCACTCTAGGGATCCCATGTTTTGTCCAATCAACCCGAAATTTGATCAGACTGATTGTTTTGATAAATCTCGGACGAGTGCGAAATAGGGTCGAGTTGGGTAAAAACTAGGTCTCAGACATAGAAGGCGGTATCAAAAACATTTTCTTAACAATATATAGTCAAGGGTTCTTACGTTGGAAATACTCGGGGACATAACTGAGATGACCGTTCGATCCCTCAAATCTCAGGGAAAAATGAAACAATTAAAGTAAAAGACATGCAGTAAATTTTCAATCATACATTGACACGTTATCTATCCAAAATTCCTGGTGTACATCAAATCATTTATTTTGATCAAATGGAGTTCTCACATGTTTCTAACTTTTTTAATCAGAAGCACTGTTGTAAACTATCATTTTATTTTCCTTTTTTTTTTTTTAACTTGGTCATCCCAAATGGTTTGAGCTGATTTCATTGGTTGAGTGGCCTATAAACAGTATGATGTAGTAGGCGGATGTTTCATACAGCCAATGAAATAGTGTTAAACTGAAAAGTATTATTTGGAATGCTTCTAAATTGTCAACTTAGTGATGTCCTTGCAAAATGAAGGTGTATTTTTCCTAATCATTTCATAAGTATAAGAACAATTTCAACAAAATTTCGCATACATATAGAAATTAATATGGACTTCAAAGATACATTTTAATCTTTTGTATTTGCGGAGATAGATCTTGGAAATATTCATTTGAAAGTTGGTCTGTAATTTTTGAAAGACACCTTGTCATTATTTAATAAATATCCATTTTCTATAAGATTGATTCTGCCTACCGTGGTCTCGGGGTAAAATTTTTGAAACCTTGAATGCACTCTAGAGGTCACATTGTTTGCCCTGTCAATATGAAATTTGACCAGAATGATTGTGTTGATAAAATCTCAAACGAGTTAGAAATAGAATCAAGTGAAGACAAAAACTAGGTCGCGGGATAAGAACTTAGAAAAGCGTTGAATGCACTCTAAAGATCACATTTTTTTGCCTGATAAAACTAAAATCTGATCGGAATAATTGCCTTGAAAAAATCTGGGACGTGTTTGGAACTGGGTCGATGGGGATAAAAAAAAAGGGTCAAATGTCAAATTTTAGAAATACTTTGAATGCTTTCTAGAGGCCCCATTTTATGCCTTATCACGCTGAAATTTGATCAGAATGGTTGTGTTTATTAAACCCCAGACGTGTTGGAAGTGGGGTCAGGTGGGACCTAACACTAGCCCACGGGGTCAAATCTTAAAAAAGTACCTTGTATGTACTCTAGAGGTCCTATTTTTTGCCGATCAACCTAAAATCTAACCAGGAAAAATGTTTTGAAAGAATCTAGGATGAGTTTGGAATTGGGTAAAGTGGGATCACAATAGGTCACGAGGTGAAATCTTAGAAAAACCTTGTTTGCGTTCTAGGGGTCCTATTTCAGCCTATTCAAGGTGAAATTTGATCAGCGTGTTTGTGTTGATTAAAGCTCAGACGTGTTCGAAGTTGGATCGGACAATAGATAACGGTGTCAAATCTTTAAAAAACCCTGTATACACTCTAGAGGTCTCATTTTTTGTCTGATCAACATGAAATTTTGTCAGAATGATTGTCTTGATAAAATCTCGGACGAGTTCGAATTGGGGTCAAGTTTGGTAAAAAACTAGGCCGCGGGATTTAATTTTAGGAAATCCTAGTATACATTCTAGATGTCACGTGTAAGCACTGTAGTGACTATATTCTTAGCCTGATTGACCCGAAATTCGGTCAGAATGATTGTCCTGGCAATATTTCAGATAAGTTCAAATTTGTGTTATCTTTCGGTCAAAAAGGAGGTCACAGGTTCATTTGTATAGAAAAAAACTTCAGATGCCAAATTTGAAGACCTGTCAACATAATCAAAGCACTGAAAGTACTGATGGTGAACGAATCTGTTGGCATTCTAAAGTGATATATTGAATTCGTTGAGAAAAGAGAAATTATAAATATAAAAAATAATCAAGGGAAAGTGTCTCGTCAAAATTCTAAATTCAAAGAATGAGAAAGAGAGGAAAAGAAAGGTAGAGAGAGTGACAGACAGAGACAGACCGATAGACAGAGAGCGATAAGCCTAGAGAAAAGAAAACAGGCAACTATAGTGACTAGACTAATGATTCTTTTCTTAACTCAAAAAATAGCAGTCAGAAAGGTAATTCAATTTCCACATGCGGATCCCATATTTTAGCAGATTAAACAGCAGTCTTTCTGCATTTTGACTTTTAAGCGTTATCCGCCATGGCTCTGGTACGACCTGAATGCCCCCCCCCCCCTCCATCCTCCGAATTAAAAGACCGCTGTTTCGTAATTGTAACAGCTAATGAATTGTCCAACTAAAGTCGTTGTTTAAATTCTATTGCTCCTACCAAGCGGCAGATAATCGTAAACCTAAGAGGGTAGAAGATGGCAGCTACGTACGGATGTATGCTCATTATAGTTCTGGTGCGAGAAATACCAATTTCCATATTAAGGTAAAGTTGCTCCAGTCCACAGGCGATTGATTCACAATCCAAGTTTCGTTTTCTGTAATATTTTACATACTTCCGGTATAACAAATAGATGAATGATTGTATTGAGGAAATTCTAGAGCCATCCGAGGGATAGAAGCGCTACTATACAGTTGTAGTTACGATGTCAAGTATTTTGAAAAAAAAAAATCCATTCGATGTTAAAATTTGAAATTAGGTCTATCGTGTTGGGATATTTGTTCATTTGATTCTTTTATTTATTTATCTATTCACGACATTCATATTTTAACAGTAAATCGTACAGGGATTGCTATATCCCCTGTTTTCCGGCCTTGTTTGAAACGAAAAAAAAAAAAAAAACAAATAGGAAATTGGATTTGGGTAATATGATACAAAAATACCCGTAACCGAAGATATTTACATCATACAAGTATGCAACAACAAGCTTTAAGATAACTAGAAAGCCATGAATGGCTTGTGTCGCTCCACAGGCTTGAATTTCTTGTAATAGCAAATCTAAGTTTTGACTAGATTATTTAAATATTTTGGGTTTTACTGATGTTGAAATGATTTTCAAAGTTTCCACTATTATAACATACAGAGAATTGACTTCCGAATAATTTTTGGCTGTATGATAATGGATCACACAAGGATCATACTTATGAAGTTTGATTAGTATCCATCAGTTACATTCTGAGAAAATGATTTTCAAAGTTTCCACTATATAACATATAGTGGAAATGACCTCCGCCCATAAAATACAAATTTTTCATCCGATCACAATAATCTTTGGTAGACTGATAAAGGGTCACCATAGGATCATTCATGTAAAATTTGGTTGATATCTATCAGTTAGATTCTGAGAAAATGATTTTCAAAGTTTCCACTATATAACATATAGTGGAAATGACCTCCGCCCATAAAACACAATTTTTTTCATCCGATCACAATATTCTTTGGTAGACTGATAAAGGGTCACCAAAGGATCATTCATGTAAAATTTGGTTGATATCTATCTGTTAGATTCTGGGAAAATGATTTTCAAAGTTTCCACTATTATAACATATAGAGAAATGACCTCCGCCCTTAAAATACATATTTTTCATCCGATCACAATAATTTGTCGTAGACTGATAAAGGGTCACCAAAGGATCATTCATGTTAAATTTGGTTGATATCTGTCAGTTAGATTCTGAGAAAATGAGAAATGACCTCCGCCTATGAAATACATATTTTTCATCTGATCACAATAATTTTTTGTAGACTGATAATCAGTCACCCAAGGATCATTCATGTAAAATTTAATTGGTATCCATCAATTAGAACCTGAGAAAAGTCACTTTTTACCATATTTGGAAATTAGGCACGCCCATTTAATCCATGTTTTCATTGGATCAAAATTTCTTGCACAACTTTGAAAGAGGGTCACCCAAGGATCATTCCTGTGAAGTTTGGTTGAAATCCATCTAGTAGTTTCTGAGAAGAAGATTTTAAAGAAAAAGTTTACGACCGCACGCATGGACGCACAGACGGACGGACGCACGACGGACACAACGCCATGACAATAGCCCCAGTGGCTTTCAGCCAGTGGAGCTAAAAACGGGATTTAAGCAAGAGGTGTAAATTTGGTAGTTGAGAACATAAGTTGTCTGGTAATGGTTTAAATTTTAGTTCATATCACGGTTGGTCACGGTCAAGTGGTGCTTGTTTATGTTTCAATGAGAATTTAGACGCGCCCTACCTGATAAACGCGCTCCCCCATAAATACGATACGGTCTCGAATTTAAATTCAAAAGCTGCTAATCCACGACGTAATGTTCATTAGATTTGGGGTTAACTATCTTAAATTCCTATCAGGATAAGGCTGGTTGCGTCATTAAAAGATCGTTCAACATCTGAAAAACTAGCGCGTCCTAAATCGCGCAGTCTTCCGAAGTGCGAAAGGTTAAAATTTAACACAAAATTCAAACTATTTCTCGTTATTCTTCATAAGTCACATGCGAACAAAATCCCCTTTCGTTGTTACGAAAATATTTCTGAAATCATTTCACCTTCTGCAAATATACAAAATATCCGAGTCAAATGATTAAATCCTAGTCACAATTCATACTGTTAAAATAGGAAAACCCCCGTAAAATCTCGGGTGTGACTTATTTCAAAAGCGACGTCGCCGCTTGCAAGAATCTGGGGACTTCAAAGGGTGCCGACACGCGGTGACCCAGCTAGCTCCAGACGTTTTGTGTTTTCACTACGAAACACTTTCATTTAATGTACCGGGTGCATTTACACATCACGAAATTTTAGGATTTAATACAGGATTATTTATTTCATACGTGAATAGGTAATGATTTATTAGACCGCTTTGTCCATCGGTAGCGGAACATTGAATATTGCATCGTCTGGAACTTCCTACCTTGTACAAATAATAACAATAATAATAATCTCGGCTTCTGCTAACACAATCACTTGCTTTTGAAAGCTGCAATTAATGGTCGAGGGTGACCGTATTTCGATAGATGACTTAAAATGACAGAATTACAATTCATTAGCTAACATTTTATTTTATTTTTTAAATCTATAGCCTTAATAGATAAATAGAAAAGCGAATTGGGTAGCGTACGTATTTCAATCGATAATTACGAACATGTTAACAGTTTGCTTCTCTTAGGTACCAAAATACGTATTTTTTTAATTAAGTAAAAGAGTCTGAAATAATAGCGCCCCCACGACGTTTTGCATCGCGCTCGGGCGCGTTTAATTGGAGAAATACGGCAGGAACATTCCATTCGTTTGTAAACTTGACCTTTCTTAACCTATAAGCAAAGACTTCATTCATAAGAAGGCAGGTAAAGTCGTAGTAGGTCATCACGTGGGTTATGGCCAATCAGGGGTGTGTAGAAGTTCAAGAGTTCACGACCTCAATAAACACACATTTCCGGCAAATTACTACAAGTTGCAATAGCGAAGGTTTAAATCAAAAACATAGTATCTGTCTATACAGTGTACAGACACAACCTTTGTTTTTGCTCTCAACTCTCGACATTCTTACGCCGATCAAAAATTCGCCCGTATAGACATTCCAAGATATTTTTGTGTTTTTAAAGGGTAATTTTCATTATCTTCACTTGATGAAGAATGCTAGAATCATGCATTTCACGATGCAAACAGTGATTTTGTAGAGAGAAGTATCTAGAGATACTAAATTGAATCTAAAGAGGTACTGCTTTATTTAAAACCTATTAAGATCCTACAGGATTTTCCATACACGGTATATAACACTGGTGAACGAAATTTTCGTTCACCAAAAATTGGCGAAAAAATCTGTCTTATTGAACAGGATCAACACCAATGTTTTAGATTAATCATCATTCTTTTCATTTCTTTCAAAAGCTGTTTAACAAGAGTTTGGACGATTCTCTCAGGTGTGCAATTAAGAGCCCCTATTACCCTCTTGTTATCAAATAATTATTTGTCCAGGATAAATTTTAATTGTTTATTTTGTTTTTTATTGTTTTACTCAACGTCATTTCTAGCGGAAACGTTTTTTTTTTTTTTTTTTTTTTTGACGCCATATTACTCCAGTGCAAAACAATGCGTTTTCATGGTTTAACTCCTAGCATTCCATGGGTCTATTTAGTAAAATCGCCGATCGCCGAGGGTGTTCGATTGGCGTTGTAACAGCATTTATGATCGGACGAACTATCGACGATTAACGCGACACTGGTCTGATAAGGATCCTTTCTTAATCGATCAATACTCCAATCAGTTCCAGTGCGTTTAACATATAGTCTAAATTTTGGGTCGTTTACAGTGATCATGCAGGAACAAAAGATGTTTCATTTTCCAGAAAATACTCTTTCTGTACTCTACGGTCAATTACCGATCGTTATTCTATTATAAATCTATAATTGCAATCCAGTAAAATGAAGAATTCTGATTGGTTTAAATCGCATCACGTGGGGAAATCCATTGCACTTTATTTCTGTATAAAATGCAATAGGTCTTTCGGGAAACCCCCGAACTTCGATCGGCAAGACCTGTGTTGTAGGAACTCGAATTAACCTAGTTCCCGATCATCAACGTAACATTTCTAGTCAATCTATTATAAATTAAGTTATTTTCGAAAGAATTTACGATTACAAGCATGCAGTTCTGATTCTGAGACGACGTAAACTTAGAAAACATCAAGTCGACGAAGACCTCCAAGCAACCCTCTCAACTAAGACCGACCACGCCGTTTTCGTTGAAAAATACAGACTAACATGGCAGAAACAAGCTTTTTTGTCATAAATACCTCTACAAATTCTAATTTTGTCGTTTATTTGTGTATCATTTGTTTTACTTTATGACATTTCACTTCGATAGTGAGATAAACACTACACGATCTAAAAATAGATTGAGTATTTTTTTTACGCGCAGAAAGTAGACTTGAAGCTTTAATGTTTGACCGAGTATTCTAATAGTTTCTTCGATCTATATGATTGCAATTATAAGGGACGAGTGTCTTTTTCACTGCGTTTATTGGGGTATAAAGTGTAATTGCCTTAGCACATGGCTTAAACATAACGCCCTACGGGCGTTATTTGCCATGTGCTAAGGCAATTGCACTTTTTATCCCAATAAACGCAGTGAAAAAGACACTCATCCCTATAATAACCACTGGTACAGCATATGTTTATGCCATTGCTTTGATTTTAATTCACAAAATTACCAGTCCTGCGTACAGGATGACAAAACGGTGTAAACAGTTTTCCGATTATACCCCGCTTTGCACGTGCACTAGCGTGCAAAGCGGGGTACAATCGGAAAACTGTTTGCACTGTTTTGTCATCCTGAACACAGGGCAAGAGTCTTCTAATTTTGGTTTGAACGGCGTCTAATCAAATGTAAGGAAAGCCTCCATGGTCGACTTTGGAAGTCGATCGACCTTTTATCTGAAAGTCGCAGTTCGAGTTCGCCGTTCCTGGGAAGTCTTTACGCGCTGACCATGCACTTGGTAGCTAGCCCAAATCCACCTTACAGTAAATTTGGTTGCATTATTTCTCACCAAAGGAGTGTTTCGAAATCATTTTCCCTGGGTTAGGATAATGAATCACAAGCGAGTGTCAGAGGTTTCAAACACGAATATGGTGTACTTTAGTGTATAGTGAAAGGTACAATTGCTGGGGCACTCGTAAATTTAGCTTTTGGCACTCGTTCCAGATCAAAGACCATTGTAAAACGCTAGCCCAGAGCTCCATTTATGGAATTTTGCCTCTAACACAAATCGTTCAAAACGATCCAAATCGAACCAAAAAGCATCGTTTTCTAAACTTCGACCCATTCATTCAAATCGATAAAATATTTCCATTATTCGTTTTCGTGGGTTTGAAAGCGTCTGAAGTGGTCCATAAAACGATTTTCTCACGAAGGCAACCAGTTGCATTACTTCTCTGACGCACTTAAGTTAGTTTCATACTAAAAACTTTTACTTTAGAAGAGACGATAACGAATGATGTTTCGTCTATGAGCGACTCAAAACTTCATTAATTCAGCTTATTTCAGCTGAATTTACGAGGTTTTGGGTGCCCAAATTCGATTAGGTAAGTGCATGAGTAACTGTGTTGTACGTACATAGATGAACCAAAGGCACTCAAGTAGATTTGCAAAATGCATCCATTTTGTTCAGGTGTGTCGACGGTGTTGGAGAGGTCGCATAAATCCTACAAAACAAATCGATTTGTTTTTTCAGCATTTAATAAGAATTTTGAACCCACTTATTGAAATGCTGTTACAAGCCAGAGATCAGGCTAAACGGATAATAATTATGTTCAATGCTGGCATATATTTGTCCAAATTCGAGCTTAGCTAGCTGAGCAGTAACGCATTGAACTGCAATACGCGGGTCTTAATGTCGAACACGACTCGGGTCATCTTTCATTCGACATTTGACACAAGCCAATTTGACACGATCTATTTGTCTGCCGCTAATGGGTTTAGGATAAGTAATACGCTTAAGTAAAATAAGCTGAATTGCGCTCAGGTGAATTGTTTTGGTTGCGAGAAACGACAGGAGACAGTGGGTACCGGTATAACTGCAATTATGGTAAAAGTTGCGTTTAACCCCATACAAACGTTTATCTAATCGGCTGTTGATGACCGAACCTCTTAACATCAGCAGGCTAAAAAACAATTTACAGTTGAAAATTGAGAGCTAAACTTGCTAAATAGCGTGAACGGGTTAAAATTTAAAAGAAAAAAAAAAATTGTCTTGATTTTGTTCATGCAAGGACGGTTAAGAACATCGTGAAATTGACATTCGTCACGAGAAAAATTATTCTAAACACTCGCTCAGCGCTCAATTTAATCATTTCAAACATTCCTTCAGACCATTCAAAACGTTCCTCACTCACAAATAAGATAAAACTAACAACGTCATTCAAAATAAATTTAGCCAGAAAAGAGTCGCGATTTCACTAAAATAATTGAAATTGCAAGCGTTTGATAGTTTCTTGGTGAAATAGGAAGCTTTTTTTCAGAGAGAACTTGTTTGCATAATTTATAAAAGGGAGGTAATAAATATCATTAATTTTGTTCATCCTGAAAAAATTAACGATATTTGATTAGAGCGGTGTCGGGTATTTCCGGATACCTAAGACATTTCGTCTAAAAAAGATGCGGATGGACAATTACACTTTTGATTTTAAGGCGTTAATTGACGGGTGCTATCTATTCTTGACAGGATTAGAAAATAAAAAGTTACTCTAGAAAAATATTAATTTGATCAAAACAGATAAAAGAAACCCATGTTGAGACACCTGATCTTGGTCGCTGGCGGGTAATCTCGGATACTTTAAATAAGTGAAATAAATTTATATCTGAATTGGATTCAAACATCTTTGAAGCGTATTTCATTAATCTCTAAATACAAAATACAACTAACCAAATGAAATGTTTTTTTTTTATAGATACAGCATTTGGATTTATCTTTGGAAGAGTTCAAATTGAAAATGATCTTTCAAGCAAATAAACGCAGAGACATGTAGAATCTAGATCTTTTCCAAAATACATTGATCTTATTCCATTGTACCAACCCCGTTTTAATAAGTGTTAAGAAAAGTTATGAGATACTAGTGGGCACATTTTATAAAAAAAATCAATGAGTATGCTTCAACTACTGTTTTTGTACCTTTTTTCTGTAAAGGAACGTACTGAAGAAAAGTCACTAGCTTCAAACATACGTGTAATTATTCTGAGTGATGCGTATCCAAATGAATTCAAGAATTCACATACAATATAGATGGATGAGTGTTGAACTATGTATGTACTGATATCGTTCAGTTTTGACCCATAAGAGTAGAAAGATACGTTCATTTCAGATTTTCCTTAATCATTGTGTTAATTATTTCAAATGAAAACATTACATATCATTTTCTTACTGTTCTAGTTTTGGGATGTACGATGGAAAAACGTCATCCATATCTTTCTTTTCATAAACTGTCGAATCTTGTACTATTTTTGGCGAAAAAATAGTACAAGATTCGACAGTTTATTTTATTTTTTTTGTGTGTGTGTGAAAAATTAGAATGCGCCTTTAACAAAAAGAAGAATGCGCAAATATTGGGAAGTTCGAAGGTATCCGGAAGACCCGAAAGCAACATTTTTGTAGGGCCTTTCTGATACTCATTACATGTTCAACTACAGTGTCATTTCATCTAAAAAGATGTGCGTTTTAGAATGTAAATATCTCCATGTGTGAAAATCTTTTCTGTTTCTTTTCTATATCCTATAATAAGTGATGAAAGAAAAAGATTAAGCAAGACAAAAAAATAACAGTTGTCTTAAATTGAAAGCTTTTCCCACAATGTATTATGTAATAAATTCTATCTCCCTCCTTCATAAAATTTTATGTCATATGCAGATATCTAAATACATCTAATATCTCGAAGAACAAAATAATGCCCCAAAGAACCACGTACCTTGCCATTGCATAGGAGAAACACGTGACTATCCGAGAATACCCGCCATCCGAGAATACCCGACACCGCTCTACCTTCCTTTCATTTCACTCAAAACTCGTTCATCGCACTCTTTCAATTCCAATCTAAAATCATTCCAAGATCATTCACCTTGTCAATTTCACAATGTTGTAAACTGTATTTGATGTTTACATAGTCAATGGCTGTCATTGTATACAACCAAAACCAATTATTCTCTTGCAATTAGCTAGGGAAATTATCTGGTCATCTTTAACAGATGTGACAGTTTCATCGCATTTCATATGTGATTGTCGTTCTTGCGTTAACTATTATTGAAACGTGAGTATAGCTGCGCGATTTTCAGTGAGTGATTAAAGGTCAATTTTGTCTATACCTGTTTAGACAAATTGACTCTTAATTATTTACTGAAGCATGTGCATCTCTGAAGAGAACCGATGCGAAAGAGAGATCAAAGATACATGAAAATTGCAATAAGAGCACGGCCTATACTGGTGCCAACGTTCGGCTGCAGATAATGGATAATAAAAAAAAAAACCTAAAAAGGGGCAAAACTCTTACAAAAATGTTTAAGATTTACCCCCTTGATAGTCTGGATGGATCTTGTGCCGGTAAACACACGTGCCAAGTTCCACGAAGAGATGTGACCATGTTAGATGTGGAAAAATTGTGTTACGCAAACGCCTCAAAAAAGGTGTCGATAATGTCTCGGTCCCCCCCCCCCCGCCCCCCCCCCCCCAAAAAAAAAAAAAAAAAAAAAAAAAAAAAACTTCGATATTTATATGACAATTGTCAAGTGAAAAACTACAACTTTTCGACTTTTCAATGTAACCATATTGCTAAAAAGAATGATTTTAAGTCAACCTAATTTCTACTTTTCCTATTGTGTGCCGGTCAAACATGAGGCACCAGAGGGCCTGTATCACTCCATCGACTTTAAAATGCCCAAATATATATGTCAATCAAAATTCAGTGGACAACTTAGAACGAAATTGACCAAGAAACAGTCCTGCCAAGTTTGGTTGAATTGGCCCGCTGGCATGGGAGGAGAAGATCTTAATAATGAAATAAAGCTCTGACCTGCCACGACCATATTTGAGGATCAATCAAAATTTCTTGGCAATGAAAAGAGAATCCCCAATAGAACATTCAAGTCAAGTTTCATTGAAATTGACCAAACGTTTTGGGAGGAGAAAATTTACACAGATTTTATACGGAAAATAAGCACCATTTTGCCATGTCCATATTGGAGTAAATTAAAATTTCTTGAATAATTTTAGAAAAGGGTCACCAAAGTAACATTTCTGCAAAGTTTCGTTAAAATCCGCCAATGGGTTTAGGAGGAGAAGATGTTTAAAGAAAAGTTCACGCACGTCCGTTCGTACGCACGGCGGACACACGGCCATTCCAAAAGCTCGCTGGTCTTTGGCCAGTGGAGCTAAAAATGGATGGCGGAAACAAGATTTCGTAAGCAAACTTTCTACTTTTCATTTTCTCCGGTTAGAAAAGACGAATTCGAATAACATGATTTTATATATCTTGGTGCACGACAACATTTTATACGCGTCTTATTGTGCTTCAGCGTACGTAAACGCCATTTACGTCCAATGTCCAGTTACGTTTAGAGTTTTAATCTGCAGATAGTTTTACCTTTGTCTATAAAAACGTGATGATTTACAATTAAAAATGTTTTGTTTCTGAGAGGTTTCGCTACTGTTTACAGATCAAATGAAATATAGTATAAGTTTCAAGTCAACATAAAACGAAGAGAGCGAATTACAGTTTTGAACATGGCAATCACTCAAATCAAAACTATTCTTAATCTAACACTTAGGGCAAAATTCATTCAAAACGCTCAACAAAGAAATTAAAAACGTTCAGAAATTACTTTAAAAAATGCTTGAATTAAAAACTTGGTTTCTCTGACTAAATTTTTTCTTAATTTTTGAAGCGTGAATACACAGATGCCTTGTATATGAATTGTATGAATATTTATTAAAAGGAGCTTTAAATATTGCCATTTCTGTTCACGTAGAACGGAATCAGCTATATTGTTTTATCCTCCCGTAAATTTTAATTAAAAATCTATATTTCGATTCTTCAAATTAACCCTAAAGTATTTAACCTTGTCAATTTCACAATGTCCTTTTCTGTAGAATGTTTTGAGTGGGTGATCGCCATCTTCATTGTGATATTTATTGTAAGGCACTTTTAAAACACATTTCACTGCCTAGATCAAGTTGAATATCCTGAAAATGTAGGCGAAAATAATAAGATAATGGTTGCTAAATGAAAACATGTTTTATTATTTCTTTTCCATGAAATGGCGTCATGAAATGGCGTTAAATAGACCGCATGCGGCGCAAGTGATTTAAAATAGTTTCTCGATAAAACGTGTCAAAATATCTAATAAGTCACAAGAAAATGAGTTATCCGGAAATTCTTCAAAATGAGATAAACGTCGAAGCTATATCTACTCAATGAGGTCGATTCTTTTTAGAAAAATGTAAGGAAATAATATATATTATACATCATATTTTTTTTAATGTACGCGACGAAACTGCACTTCAATACAGATTTAAAGAATATCAAACGATGACCGTGCGAAGTCCGTGCGACAGCCTTGCGATGCAATAGCGACATGTCGACGGGCTACGTTCTCCATGCGGTCTTGAGAATTTCAAAAATTCATTTTGTTATTTTTTTTGTTATCAAAGATCGCAAGGTCTTCGCCGTCCGTAAAACCGTGCGATGATTGTATCCATCGTATGCCGCCACACGGGCTGGGCACGAGTTTACGAGCGCCGTACGGACACCGTGAGTCAATTCTTTGTAAACGGTGCTTAATGCATCGAGAATAAAGTTTTTAATTTTAATTGCAACCATTTTCATGCTTACAGTAAACAACATCGTGAATTTGAAGAAGCAATTGATTTTGGAGAGAATTTCAGATGAAATTGAATGGGTAGTATGGGTTAGTTCAATAAACTGGGTCCAAGGTTATAAAACTTTTTCTCAGACTCAACTGAGAATTTTCTCATTTTCTAAATTTATACAAATGTATGAAAATAAAAGCTAATATCAATAAGTTGTTATTTATAACAATTTGTTTATATTATCTTTTTGTTAATATGAGTATTAAATGAGTATTAAAACAGAATTACGGCTTTAATCTCAAATTGATATTTGAAAAAAAAAATGGAATTGACAAAGAGAAAAGTTCTATAACCTCGGGCCCTGATTTCTGTGGCTTCAAGGACCAATAAGACATTTCAAATTATAGTCAAAGAATCATTGCTTTGAGAGATTGAATATAAATGTAGGGCCGTTTTGTATTTGTTTGGTGAGTATTTAGAATGAGTATTGAGCGCTGAATAATCGATTTAGAATGCTTTTGATCGAAGTGAGTGTCAATTTCGCGATGATGATTAATGAATCGAGTTTAAAATCGTATAATTGGAACCGATGTCATACATTATCGCCAATGTACAATAGAATATATGCCTGTTAAACGTGGCACATTCTCATAAAGGCGACATAAGCTTATCCGAGTTTTTATCAAAACCGCACGGATCTAATTAATAAAATTAATCAATCTTGTTCTATATTTGTACGGAAATGTTGGGAATTAACAAAGGAGGCTTAATTGCGATAAATTGCTGATACGTTTTTGTCAAGAATTTCGTCATTGTGAGTTGACACTCAATTAATCAAGTGTTTTGTGGACAGCATTTTGCAATAGCAAGTTTGCTGTTCATTGAAGTAAAGCAAAAATATTCTTCTGATTCACAATTTTCTTAGAATGGATATAACACAGTTGAGAATAAATACAGTTACGTGTAAGACCATTGTGTAATTTGCAAGGTGAATAATTTTGGAATGATTTAGATTTGATATTAAATGTACGTGAGGGTTTATTTTTTAGGGAAAACGAAATCAATCCTACTTGAATCGGTCTTTAAATATACATGTATTGGTGTAAATTCGGGGACCAACAAGACTCTTTAAAAATCCACACGGAGCTGGCGATTAATTAAACAGTTAAGATTAATGAGTTTGGAATGATTTTGTTATGAAATTGAATGAGTTTGATGTGTGAGTTTTGAATGAAATTAAAGTAAGGTAATCAAATACCACTAATTTTGTTCAAGATGAACAAAATTTAGGAAATGTATTACCTCCCTTTAATAAAATATGTATATAAATTCCATAAATAGCTTTTCATTTCTTCAAAATCAAATGAGACGCTTACAATTTTGAATTATGTCATTGAAATCGCGATTTTACTAGCTATATTTATTTTGAATGTAGTTGTTGATCTAATATTTTTTCCGTGATTAGGGAGCGTTTTTTAATGGTTTGAGTGAATGTTTGGATTGAATGAATGTAGAACTGACTGAGCGGTTTAGAATGTTTTCGATTGAGATGAAGGTCAATTTCACAATGTAATTAAGTGTAGTTTTGGTCAGGATGAGTGTTCATTTCAAGATTTTTTCAACTCTACTTTCTTCCTTTTTTCGAAAACCATTTGAGTCGAGGGCTACATATAACCACTAACGACAATGTTACACTTACACATCTAAATGGGGAGCCCTTAGCAATTCTACGGAATGTATCTCGGGAATAATAAAGGCGCAGCCATGACAGAACGTTATTGTCCCTGTGAGTTTACATGATGTCACAATCATAAACATTCCGCTGAGAAAAAATTATCGAACGATAAAAACTGAGCATATTAAATGATAGCAAAGCGCAGTGTTTTATTGCGTTTTGTTATCAGATTACAATATTTCCAAATGATCCACACATACCATAGGGGTCCGAAATTACCTCTCTACCATATAGACCAATGATATTATGCCACAGACGACCGGAAAGCATTCAAGAAATTTGTTTTCCTTCATTCCTTTTTGCTAAAGAACCATTGTAAGCCGAATTACCTAAAAATGACCAAACATTACCACGCCAAGATAACCGTCCTAGGTACTTTCCAGTTTACGGAAATTCTAAGCGATGTTCTGAATGAAAGCCTCCTTAGTTTCCAAAATAATTGAAACTATCTCCCATTCACTTTATACTAAGAAAACCTAATTTTCCTGTATTGGGGTTGTTATCTAAACCCTTTTTTAAATTGAAAATATGATAAATTATCATTCAAGATACACCCGATTTAATGTTCCGTTGAAATGCCATCGAAAATTGCAACACCCTTAAATTTAAATTCAGAATTGTGTGGTGAAGTAACTTTTACAGTTTTGTCTTTAGTGAGCGGTCTTTCTATGTCTCCACGAACCCATCATACACTCACAAAATTCAATCAATTCTGGTTCTGTTAAATCCCTTTTTTTATTTTGTATGCAGTTGTTGATCTTATGAGTTTCTTTTCGTGATAATTGAGCGATTTTGAATGGTTTTAGTCCGTGTTCAGAATGAATAAAAAGAGCGCTGAGTGGGTGAATGGTTTTGGTCTGAGTGGGAATCAATTTCACGATGTTTTTAACTGTACCCCATCCACTAAAGTTGATGTTGAATTTAGGGGTACCACCATGAAATTCCTGTAACATTCACCGTTTTGCTTAACTTTTCGGGTCGAGGTTGGTGTAAGTTATTTCTTAAATACGTACATTCGAATCACATTTCGACTTCATGTAGTAACCGTTTCAGATACCAAATGAAATATTACTTTTTGATCAAAAACGAAGTGGCCGTTTTGAAGTTAATTTCAGTGTATACCCGTAAGTGATTCGTTCTTCTGGTGTTTGTTTAAGTTTTGCCTACTCAGAGCTTTGTTTGACATGCAGCGAGAGGGGATAGAACAGAATATCTTCCGATTATCATTTCCATTTGTCTGTCTAATATACGGACAAAATCGAGTTATGTGCATCCTCAGGTGTTGAAGAAGACAATTCAACAATAGCCATCAGACAAATTGTTTTTGATTGATTGTTCTTCAAGGACAAGAGTCCATCGATATCTGGAGATAATTGGGTTTTCTCAATCGATTTACCGGCTATTATGTTTCGTGGGGATTGAGCTGCCGGACAAAACGTGTGTGCTTTCGCGAATTTAGCAAAAACGTTTTCGATTACAGAATAAAGTTAAATGACATTTCGACTTTGGGCTTCCATATACTTCTGACTACAACCTAAGAAAGCCGGAGTTATCATGTTTTGGTCGCTCTTCGAGAAATTGTTTAAAGATCCATGTATTTTGAAGAAAACAAATGACAAGGTTACATTTTTTTCCTGCAAGTCTTATTTTAAAACTATCTTTTACAAATTAACAGCAACCTGACCTTCAATAATAATATAAAAAAAAACACATATAATATACCATAGGGGAAATTAATAGTAATGGTATTTTCTCTAACTATACGTTATATATTTTTACTGGATAAATATCAGGTGACTAAATATTTGAAAAGAGTATTGTGAAAATCAAATGGAATAACAAGGATTCCTGGTCGAATGTTTTATTTAAAAAATAAGTTTTTATTTAAGAACATCCCAGATGGCCATGCCGCAAATCAATAAATGACATGTGGAAATAGAGGATATTGAATGAGTTGTCATTGAATACTGAATTTATCAAACGAGTCATCTATAAACATATAAAAACGAGGCTGCGCCGAGTTTTTATCTGTTTTAGATGACGAGTTTAATAAATTCTGTATTTTATGAGCACAAATTTTATATTCTGTTTATAATATGACCCGAGTTTTAGCGAAAAACGTCAAAATTCTTGAAATTGAACGTTTCAATTTTCCGCGAAATTTTAACGCCGTTTAAAAATGACGTCACAAAATATAGATTATGACGTCATTTTGGCGGTTACAAAATAGCGTTGTTATTCGCTCTGAGCTTATTTGCGTAGTTATTCCACTAGTGTAATAACACTCGTGTAATATCAAAAATATTCAACGGGGTTATTTCACTTCGGCAACGTAGGTCATATTATAATGGAAATTACGACTTGTTGATGTTTATTTATTTATTTATTTTTTCATTTGGATTTCACTGGGGCCCAAATTAGTAACTTACATGTATGTTCATCAGCCTCAACATGCTTCAAATCACGATACAGTTTTTACACTAGCCTAATCGGTTTTACTTGTTCCTTTCAATTCTATGTCTTTCTCAGTGTTTATTTCTTTTGTAATTAAGTTTATTGAGATTAAGCACGATGTGATAACACTTCTTTTTTTTTTCTTTTTGTAAAAAAGTATTCCTTACCAGTTTGGTGATACCAATATCATAAAAGTAACTATAAATAAATGAAACTGGTAAGGAGTATTCTTCCCATTTTGTGGATCTCCTCAGTCCAATCAGAGGCTTTAAAATCCACATCAACCAAAGACTTTGTGGAATATTTTCGCTGAATTTCAATGAAATAATGATTGTTTTTAACAATTTCGGAGTGACTGGAGGGAGTTGAATAACTGAACGGAGTGTTATATGAGCGATTTAGGATGGTTATGGTCAAACTAAATGTCAATTTCACGATGTTTATAACTGCATGTCCCTAAAGCATGCAACTCGCAAGAAGCTCGCAACCATTAAAGAGTAATCAGCAGTTTGGAGACAATTTGTTTAACATTTAAGAAAAAAGAAGGAAGCCCCATTAATTAATCCATAAATCAGGGCACATTAGTGTCCATGCAATTAATCGTTTTACATTTACATGTTCGCCTAGATAGGAATCAATCCAATTTACTTAGCTTTAAGTAAGGTTTATTGAGATAACACACAAGAATTAGACTAAATGCCGGTACTTTAATGATACGTCCTTCCCAGAGGCTAGTAATAGCGATTGAAGCATAGGTTACAGTATCAAAAAATTCTTTTACTCAAAATAAATACATGTATATGTTAAATAATATATTTAATAATTATCTTTTTTTTCTAAAATTTCTTTGATACTGCCACCTGTGGATTGAGGTATTATCAATAAAAAAATATCAAGAAGATTTCTTAGTGGAGACGTTAAGCAGATTTTAGTAACCTATCTGTATATTATTGAACCACAGTTTTGCTGGATTGTAAAATTGTTAGTCAAAAACGCAGGCATAGGTCCAAGTTAGAACGTTTGCGCAAATTAATAGAAACTATGGTGTCACCCACTTTACACGTGTATTCCTAACAGGATTTCTTTCAGTCATATGGCGATGGCTTTAAACTTATGATGAAGTCTTTTCTTTTTTTCCAAAAGTACCATGTGCAATTGCATCCAATCCTGCAGTCTCAAAATGCTATCTCATTATTTGATTATCGGAAAGGAGTGCATAGGTGTATCTAGGACTTTGAAATTTATACGCACTCAAAAGACGACAACCAAAGAATATATAGGATAAAGGCGATATGTGGACTGTGACAAAAAATGAATGCCTCCATCCGCTCCCCTTTTCTATAAGTTGAGCGTTCGTGAATAATCAGAACATCGTAACTACAGCTTGAATAAGCTTTAATAATTATTTCTTTTACGCACTTGCGTAAATTGCGTAATGGGAGCTACACCCTTGGATTGTGCCGTCGACGCTGATCGAATAGGCCTACATGCCCCCATTATTGCGATCACGAAGGCAAGGACGTATCTCCCATTAGGAAACCTCGGCAAACATTGTAAAAGATCACGAGCTCCGAAATGTTGCGGAAATATTACGGTCCACTACCTTAATAGACTTGAAGATGGTACACTTATGAGACAGTTTCCCTTAAGATAGCTCACCTCCATAATATGTAGTAAGTCATCGGTAAGATAAAATGTGTCTTAAATGTTTTGGTGAAACTAGCCCGAGGATCTTTGATTCTAACTTAGTGTCGAATTTACTAGATCTATTCAGTCCTATTGCTTCAAGGATGGCGAAACAGTACGAACAGTATTCACCAACGTTTCCGTTCTTACGTGATTGTTGTAGCAGTAGTCGGCACATTGTATAGCCACTTATAATATGACGTACGTTGCGGGAGTGAAATAATCCCGTTGAATATTTTTGACATTACACGGGTGTTATTACACTAGTGGAATAAGTATGCAAATGTGCTAAGAACGAAGAACAATGTTATATTTTTTTGATATGGAAATGACGTCATTATGGATATGCTGACGTCATTTCGCAAACGGCGTTGTATGTTTCGCGGAATAACATGAAGCTATAAATATCGTAATTTTCTCGTTTTATCACCAAATTTCTGGTCATGTTATAAATAGAATATCAAATTTGTGCTTATAAAATACCGAATTTATTATAAACTTGTCATCTATAAACAGATAATAACACGGCGCAGCCTAGTTTTTATCTATTTATAGATGACGAGTTTATAACAAATTCGGTTTTTTATAAGCACTCATTCAATATCCTCTATTTACCACATTAACCGACGTGATCGATGACGAAATTTCACGTCACTGAAATCCGCTGCATAGAAACCTAACTGGAAAAGACGTCATCTTATTACACGAATTATTCCGATTTCTTTTTCATTAGTGGTGGACAAACGTTTAGGGAGTTTTTTCGCGTGAAATACTAATTAATTCCTGTGATTACCTACATATCTTTGATTTCTATGCTTTCAGGATAACAGCCGGGCACCGTGAAAATGGATAAGATGGCGACAGACTGTAGTCTCAACATTTCCTCCTTGATGAAGGAATTCGGGACGTTTACTCAACAACAGATAATCACGGCCATCAACCAAGCATGTTCCTCGGATGGCATGGATACTTTTGACGGAGACAAAAAGACGGAAGAAGGCGAAATAAAGGCAGCAAACAAATTCTTGCTCTGGTACATCCCTCCGGTGTTGCTTGTTTTAGGAACATTCGGTAATATATTCTCTTTCATTATTCTAGCCAAGAATATGTTTAAGGTGAGCACATATAGCTATCTAGCTGTACTTGCCATTATGGATATGCTTGTTTTGTACATTGGATTACTTCGACTTTGGATAAGTAACTTCTCCGTTGATATTTTACTCGTTTCGGATATGATGTGTAAAATAGTGAACTTTCTTGCTTATGTGAGTAGTGATACTTCTGTTTGGTTGATTATTGCCGTCACGGTTGAGCGATTCATTGCCGTCAATTTCCCTCTCAGAGCACCGAGGATGTGTAACGCGCGTCGAGCACGTTATGTCATATTTTGCGTCATTTCCGCCTTCAGTTTAACAAATGCTCACATCATGTGGACAGTGGAATTACGTCACAAACCAGCAATGAATGGAACTATAGCCACATGTGACGCGGCGGATGGATTTCAAGTCCTGGTACAGGAAGTGTGGCCATGGGTCGATGCGGCCCTTTATTCGTTCGTACCGTTTGTGACAATAACGATCCTAAACTGCCTTATCATTTTCCAGGTTTTAAAAGCGAGAAAACGTCGCTCAAAATTACAGAATGTGCAGGCCTCCTCGTCAAACGTGGGACTACTTTGTCAGACACATGGTAAGAAGACAAACGAAAGCAGCAAAAAATTAACATGCATGTTATTAGCCGTTTCCTTCACATTCCTCTTAACAACTCTGCCAATGAATACATTTACTATTGTGTCAGCCTTTCTCGACGAAGAATTCAAGAAAACGTACATTATTGAACTCAATTTGGCGCGGACGGTCGTGGAACTACTTATGTATGTGAATCACAGTATCAACTTTTTTCTATACTGCGCGACAGGACGAAAATTCAGGAAGCAATTTAAAGTGATTCTCTGTGTCTGTTGTCAGAAAAATAGTTCAGCGTTTTCGAAGGACAGAAAGCCGAATACGACGACAACGACGAGTTTTCACCTTTCAAGGTTGACCACAAGGTCAAGTCCAAGGTCACTTGTTGTGGAGTGTGATAGGCGGTTCATCATGGCAAATTCGGGACGATCAGCTCATTAATAAAACAGTTTCCATGACTAATAGTGTATAATCTTGATTGTTAATAAAATGAGCCCTAGCATGACATGTGCAACAATCTAATGCAAATATGTGCCGAACAAAGCCTCTGTAAAGCATATTCAGATAATAGACATTGCTAAGCAAACTTTATATATGTGACCCGTCACGCAAAAAAGGACCATCGGGGAATAAATATTTGAAAAAGAGATTCAACCTAGTACAGGCCAACCAGAAGTCGTATTTCAAAAATTCTTTCACAGGAAGGTAGATTGATTATTTAAGATTCAGAAAATAAGTAAAGTGCAAAAGGTTTTGACCCTAGTCAGTCTGCGCCGTCCGCGCAGTCTGATAAGGGTCGACACTTTAGGTACTTTTCAGATGGTCCCTTTTCGCGTGACGGGTCACATATATGTCCAAATACCCATTTAACAGGCCAGAGACTATTACTATAGTATTGTGTTTTTGTCTTGGATTCAAATGTGTGACTCACACATTAGTGCAATTGTTGGAAATGTCAGGCACGGGCTCAAATAACAATGAAGGGAAAATGGCAAGAAAATCATTCGTTAATACCGGAGTTGAAATGGGGACCGCGACAGTTTTTACAAATTAATTAAATTTTTGACGACTTAAACGTCGTAACTAATTTAAGCTGTAGTTTTGACGTATTAGTCACCGACTAACAAGTTGTTTTTTTATTTATGTCTTCGACTTTATTTTTTGCAGGCAAACATGATACCTTGGGCAACCTGTAATGTCCAACGCCAAAAAAGCGTGGTTAGCGGTCTAGTTATAAAATCAGTGTTTGAAATTAAAAACAAACAAAAAAAACATTCGAATTACCACTCGACCATTCTAACGATCAGCCTCGGATGTAAGTAAATAGTACAAAGACTATTTTGAAAATTTCGGTAAAACCTGAAAAAAACTCGATGACGTTGGTTAAAATCGCGAAAGACCTCCAAATTTTATTCGAAAACATTCGTCATCGCCTACGCTACTCGTTTAAGCCAAACACGTGCAATCTGCTTTTCTATTGTTTAAATTTCTCTTTATTTTTGAATATTGACAGAAAAATCTTCATTTTTACAATGCTCGTCTTTAAATACTCAATAATACTTTTGAAATATAAATCTTAAGAAGGCGCTGCAGATTGAAACACAAGTGTTTCCTTCACTGTTTCCGACTAATAAAATGCACCATTATGTTACATACCCATCCGCCTCATTTATATTCGAGGTCTGTTGCAGTTTAAAGAAATGGTCGACGGATGAAGAAGCTGATCAAACAATATCGCAAGCGAGTGAAACCTTAATTAGCCGAAAAAAATATTCAAAAGTACATTCGATTGTTCCTTATGTAAAGAGGCTAGCCTGATAACGTGTAAGCCTTTTACAGAACCAACATGCTAAAATAAGGGCCCGAGGTTATAAATCTTTCTCAGGCTCAACTGAGATTTTTCTCAAATTTTATATTTAAATATATGTATGAATATAAACGGTAATATTATTAATAATAACAACTTATAAATATCATCTTTTATCTTTAAACATTAAAATGAGTATTACAATAGAACAACGGCTTTAATCTTTAATTCAAATTTGAGAAAAAATTGAATTGAGAACGAGAAAAGTTTTATAACCGTGGGCCCACCAGTGATAATGAAATAATCACCGGTTGTCAGAAGGAATTTCCAATGTTTATCCATTGAAGAATGGTTAAAAACTATGGAGGTTGATCTTAGGTTGTTTTTTTCCCAGGGGGAAATGGCATTGACAGACACGTCATACATTGTATACTAGTACTAGTTTTGTCAGTCGTGGATCCATTGGCTAACTAACCTTCTATGCTAACACAATATATCGCAAAGAAATCCTTCAGAAGAATGAAATTCTATCCTTTATTATCAGTGCCTAACACGTATTTCTGTTGTTTGCTATAAGTTTTATGAACATTTCCGCATTTAAAATCGAATGTCTTCTGTTATTTCATTACTTGACACAATTAAATGGCTAAAGATATGGTGTGAATACCTTCGAAGACGGTAGGAAAACTCTTCAAACAGCAATAAAATTCTTGTACAGTAAGAGTGAGAGAGCGAAAGAGAGGGGGGGGGGCGCTTCTCTTCTGCTATTTATAGAATCGTCCTATCATTATCAGAAATTTTACGTTTTACGTCAGACTTCCCTTGTGAACATACGAAGTTTGTTTGGTAAAACATACTGAAATTAATTATTGTTTGTGTTCTTTGAGTATCTTGTAAAGCTTTTCATTAAGTTGATGTGTACGAAATTCTTAGCCTTAAAATACTCTAAAATGGCTTTTTGACCTACAGCGAGCGTCCAATTAAATGATGCGCTTTGTTTCAAACGATAACTTTCTTATTTGAAAATAAATACCCGTTATTTTTCGGAGACACATTCTCAGCATAAAAAGGCGTGCATATTTCATCGTTATCATGCAATGAAGCCTGTATTGACCTGATATCACCTGCATGATAATATAACATGTTATCAGTCAGTATATTTTTAGAAACAATTTGCATACACTTTCATCTGAATGTCTTTGATTTTAAAGGGTTTATTATAATTTAGTACTGAAAAATGATTGCATGATAAATAGAATAACATGTTAGTGTCTTAAAATATCAATGATTTATGGTCTTGGCTGTGAGAATTTATCATGACTCGGCAAAGCCTCGACACGATAAATTCTCCCAAACTCGATCAGATAACATTGATATTTAAGACACTAACATATTATTCTCTATATATCCATTATATGTCGTTTCAAATACAAATGCAAATGAATTTTTGGACGGCCCTCGTATGCTGATTATATAATGTTATTTGAGCTGTAGTTGTTATTACTTTGAAATATATGTGTCTATTATGTTCGGTTTGTCTAATTCTTAATCAATTTCTCCTTAAGCTTTTAAAAGGTCAATAAAATCGAGACATCTTTTTTTCGTACAAAGTCTCCAACAACCGTGCAAATTTATATATTCCTTTTTGGATTTGGTAAATCTCATCTTTGGCATAACTCGTCTTTGCTGGGTGAATTTCTTCTCCGTTTTAATAGCAATTCTCTGTAAGCACTTACACTTTTAAATAGGGAGTGTGGCACGCTATGTCTCAATTTTTTTTTTTTTATAAAATTTAAACATGAGGATAGGGCTGACCAAAAAATAAAAATAAGACAAAAAAATTCTTTAAACCACTTCAGGTTGCCATGGAAACAGACGTTAAAGATTGAAAAAGTCCGTTTTGCGAGTTTTTTTAAATTCAAATATATCAGTAATGCAGCACAAACTCAAATAAAAACACATAAGATATAAGTTCCCCATCATGGTTCTCTCAAATGAATTAAAAATATTTTTCGGCAAACGTTGGTTACATATGTTTCCATAGCAACAACACACATACTCTACTAAAATATTGATTTTTGCATTTTTTTTCAAATGTTATGACAAAATACAGACATTGTTTTCCGTTTTACAAGGAAATACCACATTAACATTCACATAATAAGAACTTTTGTGTTCGTTGCTATGGCAACTTGAATTCATATCCCATAAATGAAGACAATTTAGGAACATCTTAAGAGTCCTCAATTGACTAGATAATTGAACTTCCATTCAATGTTATGATAATTTACAAAATTGCCCAGATAGACCTTTTAGGACATATAAGTTTTTTTTTCAAACACTTGCAGGAATTAGCCTTTTGCTATTGGTACAATTATGTAAAAATGCACAAAAGCCCATTTTTAGTCCTTAGATACGGGTATCCAACGCTAAGCAACCCGAATATTTCTTAATCCTAAATAAAGTTCAAACCTCCCACTTACTTATGTATCATAATAGTTGTGTAAACTGGTTTCATTTTTTTAGGAAAAAGGCTTCAAAATCACCCAAAAATGCTTAATTTTGGGTTGTATCAGCAAATTACCATGGCAACTATTACAATTTTTGTTCTTTTTTCTTGTATTTTGATAGAGGCTTATTGGATCTCTTTTCTTATCACATGTAAACTTTCAGGGACTTAAAATAACTGATTTAAGAAAGTAATAAAAATGGTTGCCATGGTAACAAAAATGCCCAATGATTTTTTTGCGGTTTTTGAAAGAGCACTTTTTGTCCCAATAATCATCATCGGTTCATCATGCTGCAAAAATTTAAGAAATAACTCAGAAATTACAAAAGCAGCCATATTATGAGTCATAGTTACCGTTGTCAAGGTAACCAATGCACACAACAACAAAATAATTTGTAGCTAAGTTGCTTCTTTTACATAATAAATTCCATCTACAGATCACATGTCAGTCATAAGCGAAGAAAAACAGGAAATTATAAACAACATTTTCAGATCAATTTATCAAAATAAGCCACATTAGTTGTCATGGTAACGAATCTTTTTGACACTTACTGAAACAACAAAATATCTAGTTCAAAATTTTAGGTCCTATTCTATCAAAAACATACGAAAACAACCATCATCTTCATAATAAGACAAAATTATATAGCTTCAAAAAAGCTTAATTTTGCAAAATTCTGTGCTTTGAAGGTCGTTGCCATGGTAACCAGATGATCTGAAAACATTCTTTTTGCCAATTTCTTCTCTTATTATTAGTCCCTACCTGTATGTGAAATTTCTTCAAAATCGGAGAACATGTGTTCCAAAATTGTTAAAGTCGTTACAGAGAATAGGTATTAATTGCTAGCGGAAGATGATGCAGTACAATGAACAACATCGTGAAATTTACAATAAGTTTGATTTAGGAATGACTTTGGAATGAAATCGAATGAGTGTGATAAGTGAGATTTGATTGAAATTAAAGGTAGGTAATCCAATCTGGTAGATTTTGTTCCGGATGAACAGAATAAGTTATATTTATTACATCCCTTTAATAAAATATGCATTCAATTTCTACGAATAGCTTCCTGTGTGTTCAAGAACCAATTTGACGCTCATAATTTCAATTATGTCGGTGAAATTCTAGATTTTTAATTATTTATATCTCTTTAATGTAGTTATTGATTTATCTCCTTTTAGTGATATTGGAGGGTTTATTAATGGTTCGAGTGAGTGTTTGGAACAAGCGAATAGAGCGCTGAAAGAGCGATTTAGAATAGTTTTGATCGCGATGAAACTCAATTTCACGATGTTACTTACTATAGTCAATTCGACAGTGATTACATCATCTCAGTGCTTAAATATAGCAAGTGCCCGTACAATATACAAACACTGACGTCATTGGAGAACTGCTACTAAGATGACGTAATTTCGTGTCATTTGGTAATTCGGTTGGTGACGGTACGTCGAACAATACGCTAAACATATCTTGAATGCTTTCCGAAAGACTATGGAGCGCTATTATAAATTGATGACAAAGCGCAGTTTTAAACAACTGTCGCTAACTTTGCATTGACGTCATCTCTGACTGGATCGTTGATGCTCATGACATATTAATGAAACGATTTGATTTTATGACCGCGCCATTAAGTTTCCGTAGAACCGCCGAGGGTTCGCGGTTATAGGGCTGGACAACCTTAACTGAGGACACTGCAGTTAAGCCTCGTTTGGCCTACGGAGCCCGTACGGCGGCCGTATCTTGCCGTAAGCATAAAATCGTGCGATGCCCGTGCGGAGACATACGGTGCCCGTGCGATTATCGCACGGTCTTACGGGCACCGCAGAAAGTCTTGAATGGTTTCGAAAGGTTTTCTAATGATTTCGGAGCGTTTTTGATCGATTTGAGTGAGTGTTTGGAATGAAAGAATGGAGCGCTGAGTGAATGATTAAGAATGATTTTGATCGGAATGAGTGTCAATTTTACGATGTTTTTAACTGTATGAAAAGACACTAAATACTTTTCTGTCCCATGTCGTCTGCACCGATCAAACTCGGGGTCTTTTGACAGGGAAATCGATACTCTTCCAGAAAATTTCCTTTAACAACTGATACCAAATCGGGGGCCAATTTCATCAAAACGTTTAATACCTTTCTGCTTCTTCTTCTTTCTTTGACAATAATGGCAAGCAATCACATTGATTATTTGGCCTTGAGTGGGGTGTTAGATATAGAGATATATGCCATGCCTCTACAGCTACTCAGTCCACCCAGGAGCACATGACATGGTGAGAAAAAAGTGCATACCTTAAAACGTTAAAAACCATAAAGTATGTACAGTATTTATAAGTATGGTGAATAGAAGACTGTTAGTAGTGTTAAAAGATAAAATGTATGATGTATGTTTATGGTACTGTCAGCAAAAAGACTACAAAAAATCGAAGGACTGTGTCAGCACTAAATACGCTTGACGGCAAAGAGTTCCTTGTTGTGACTGTACGTGGAAATAGGGTGAGCTATTGTGATCCGATGATGTCCGTCGTCCGTCGGCAACTTTTACCTTGTGTGCACTCGAGAGGCCATTTTCCCAAATATTTTGAAACTTGATAGAATACTTGTCTCCATTGATCTTGCTCAAGTTTGAAATGGGTCAAAAATGGGGTCAAGGGATGAGATTTTAGAAAAAAAAACCTCGTGTATAACTCGAATACGGTATTGTGACTTGTGATTACAATACGTATGTATGCAATCGACGAGTCACAATAGCGAATTATACTTATACACTCCTGAGGCCACATTTTTGGCCTAAATGTTTTGAAACTTGATCAGAATGTTTGTCTCCATCAAATCTTGGCCAAGTTCGAAATTGGGTCAAGTAGGTGAAAAAATGGGATCAAGAGGGCAAATTTCAGCCAACCTTGTATGGACTCTAGAATTCTCAGTTAAGGTCCAAATGTCTTGAAACTGGTCAGAATGTTTGTATTTATCGAATTTATCGAAGTTTGAAATTGGGTCAAGTGGGGTAAAATATTTTGACAATTTTTTGAAAAACATTGTGCGCACTCTAGAGGCCACACGTTTAGCTCAAATGCTTTGAAACTTGGCAAGAATGTTTGTCTCCTTCAAATCTTGACTAAGTTTTAAATTTGGTCAAGTGGGGTCAAAAATGGAGTCAATGTGTCAAATTGTAGACAAATATTGTGGACACTCTAGGGGCAAAATCTTTGGCTCAAATGTCTTGGGACTTGAACAGAGTGTTTGTCTCTGTGAAATCTCGGTCAAGTGGAAGATTGGTTTAAAGGGGTGGAAAATTGGGTTAAGGGGTCACATTTTAGAAAAACCTTGTGAACGATCTGGAGGCCACATTTTGAACTCAAATGTTTTGAAGCTTGATCGGAATGTTGTCAAGTTCGACATTGGATTAAGTGGTGAAAAATGGGATCAAGAGTTCAAAATTAAGATAATCCGTGTGTATTCTCTTTGATTGAAAATTCTGCATCTTGGTAAGATTTTTTTTTTTTTGAAATCTTATACAAGTTTGAAAGAGGGTCAAAAACTAGGACACCTTCAAATCTCAAAAAAAAAAAAAAAAAAAAAAAAAAAGAAAAAGAAAAAAAGAAAAGAAAAGTACTTTAGATGCAACATATTTGTCTTTAATGCTTATTTTCTTGCTATCTTTGACTTTTGTTAAGCCAATAATGCATTTCAAGTTAATAAGTAGTGTTGACACTTTGCCACCTATGTCAACTATATGCATCAGGTGAGCGCTTAAGGGCCAATATCCCTCTTTTTATGGGGCTATCACACCACAGCGTATATCACAGCGTATGGCGAACGTATGCTCATACGCTCACATACGCTGATGTACGCTAGGCTTTCGTTACTTATAAGTCGTGTACGTTACAAGTACGCTGGTATACGTTGGTATACGTTCTTAAACGCAGAGACCAAAAAGTATTTTTTGACATGTTAAAAAAAGTTCAGCGTATGCCAGCGTATAGAATATACGCTATTTATACGGTATGCATACGGTCAATACGCTAGATGTACGCTACTAATACGGTTTACATAAGGTCAATACGCAACACGAACGCTACTCATAGGTCAAGTACGCTTGTCATACGCTGATAGAAAATCAAAATTCTATCAGACATAATATATATTTGGAACCATTAGAACTTAATTTCGCTAATTTGACTAATGGTATGATCACAGCTCTATTGAAATTAGTGGTCACAAAATCGAATCGGGTTTAGACATGTACTTTATATAAGTCAGTTGTAGATCTAGCTCAACACAGAGAAGATGGAGGCAGCTCTTCTAAGTCACCATTTTGATTTTGTAAATTTAACCTTGTATTCTGTTGAAAAAAGAAGACATAGGAGACGAAGGAAGGGGAAAACAACAAGGGGCAAAAAAAGGATTAAACATTGGATTGGGAGGCTGTACTATTTCGGCCTTAATGACCTGCTCTTGGTTGAGTTAAGAAATGAGGACCAAGCATCTGGTACTCTTTTTCCGTTGAGAGGCTACACGACCTCTTTTTGGCCCTTTTTTTCCTGTCCGGCGTAGAGGACCTGGAAGAATCGTCTTCCGAGGTCGGGGAAGTATCTAGTGACTAGTCTTCATCGACTGGAGATCTAGATCTGTACTGAACAGCAATTTCGTCTGCTTTCTTTTGTTGAGTACATCACTCTTTTTTTTTTAGCCGATGAAGGAACAATTCTTTTTCCCTTCCCTTTCCAAATTTTTCCTGGTATCCTTACTACTGTGTGTCTACTTCCAGACTGAAGGAACTGGCAAAGTTCATAAATGATGATAACCGCTGTATACGTTAATCATATGCTTACATACGTTAGCCATACGCTACTCGCTCGCTGGCATTCACTACTCATACGGTGTTGTACGTTACAAATATTCATTACCTCCCTTTAATAAAATATACAAACAGATTCATAAATAGCTTCCCATTTCTTCAAGAAGCAATCAGTCGCTTACAATTTCAATTAAGTCAGTGAAAACGTGGATTTTTTCAGCAATTTCACATTAAATGTAGTTTTTGTTCTTATTATTTTAGAGATTTTTGGGGCGTTTTTAATGGTTTGAGTGAGTGTTTGGAATGAATGAATGGGGCGCTGAGTGAGTGTTTCAGAACGATTTTCGTCGCAATGAGTGTCGATTTCACGATGTAATTACCCGTAAGACATGAAAATAATGTTTCCATTTAGTCTGGTCATTGACTCGAACGAAGAAGCCAATCGTTGGTATTCAGCCTTAACGCCATAGCTTTAGCTTCAATAAACTGCATTAGTCGCCCATTTACGAAACTGTTGGCGAAAAAGAGTTCTAACTTGATATTTCACTTTCTGTTTTAAAGTATGCTTTGACTGGTCAATCGATCTTTTTATTGACACATGCGAACTGTCAATTACATTTGTTAAACATCAATGAGGGAACGATGCCTTAATTATGCAATATTAACCTAAGGGAAAGGTACAGACTAAAGCCATTATACATTAAAGTAGTGGTACAGACATAGCATAATGGTACTACTACTCTATTTAACCTCGAGGGACATCAAGGTTGAGAGAATGAATTAACTTTGGTCAGTAAATCATGGTTTAGATGCAGAAACAGATTGAAGTATTTTTCATTACATTCTTTTTTTGTAGATTTTTATCTAGGATTTTCATTTTCGTTTATGTGTTCTGTAAGATATCTACAGTAAGAAACATCATCTCAATTAAAACAATTCTTAATCGATCACTCAGCGCTCCATTCATTTATTCCAAAAACTTACTCAAAACCACTCAAAAACGCGCGAAATAGTTTTAAAGATAAAATCAAGAGCTACATTCAAAATGAAAATAAAGAGAAAAAATCGCGATTTCACTGATATAATTGAAATCGTAAGAGTCTGATTGGATCTTGAAGAAATAGAAAGCTATTCAAAAAATGGTAAAGGGGTTAAATTTTAGGGAAAACCGTGTGAGCACTCTAGAAGCCAGATTTTTTGCTTAAATAATTTGAAACTTGATCAGAATGTTTGTTTCTATCAAAGCTCGGTCAAGTCTAAAATCAGGTCAAGTGAGGTCAAAAATGGGGTCAATGGGTCAAATTTTAGAAAGACCCTGTGTGCACTATAGAGGTTACATTTTTTTTTTGCCGTTTGTCTTAAAATTTAGTCATAATGTTTGTCTCCATCACATGTCGTTCAAGTTCGAGATTCGGATAAATTGAGTCAAAATTGGGGTCAATGGGTCATATTTTAGAACATCTTTGTGTGCACTCTAGAGGCCACATTTTTGGCTCATTTGTTTTGAAACTTGGTCACAATTTTTGTCCCCATCAAATCTCGGTTTAGTTCGAAATTGAGTCAAGTGGGGTAAACGAATGGGTCAATTTTAGAAAACCTTGTGCGAACTCTAGAGGTCACATTTTTGGCCCAGATGTCTTGAAACTTGGTCAGAATTTTGTGAAATCTCGGTCTAATTGAAATTGGTTAAAGTTGGGTCAAATAGGGGTTAAGGGGTCAAATTTTAGAAAAAATATTTGGTACACTCTAGATGCCACATTTGAATGTTTGTCATTATGAAATCTAGTTGCAGTTCGAAATTGGTCTAAGTAGGGAAAAAAATAGGTCAAGGGGTCGAATTTTAGAAAAACCTTTTGAACAATCTGTAGACCACATTTTTTACTCAAATGTCAACCTAGTTCAAGCTTTAAATTTGGTGAAGTGGAGTCAAAAATGTGGTCAAGGGGTCAAATTTATGAAAAACCTTGTGTGCACTCTTTGATTGAAAATTCTGCATCTAGTCAGAATGTTTCTTTTGAAATCTTATACAAAAGTTTGAAAGAAGGTAAAAAACTAAGACACCTTCAAATCTCGAAAAACACAAACTTTTTAATACTTTAAAGGCATTTTTTTTATCTCATTATTGTCTTCTTGATATCTTTGAATTTTATTAAACTAGAAATGTATTTCAAATAAGTAGTGTTGACACTTTGCCGCCTTTGTCAACTATATGCATCAGACGAGCGCTTAAGGGTTAGTGGTCCTCTTGTTATTTTCTTTTGTAAATAGATGCAATTTTTCTCATTTTGTTTCTTTTTTTTTTTTTTTTTTTTTTTTTGCCTGTGAGCTTTGCTGATTGCTTGGTAGCATGTAGTGAAACGAAATTGCTTACATTTTATAAAAGCAACAATGCAACTATAAAAGATTGGCGTAGGGTAACATGTTTTTAAAATAGGATTTCGTTCATGGACGTAACAAGGATTTTAGAAATAAACGCACAAAGTTCGCAACTACCCGAAAATATGTAGGCGTCAGGGTAAAAAATGATTAAACTGACCGCTCGTTTCGGCAAAAAGGGAGCATAGAGTAAGGGGTCCCTAGGGATATGTCTAACGAATTCTACATTGATGAATGGTCAATAAATCGTAGCGATTTCTTTTACTGAGTATTCACTTTGTATTACGCTCTTGCGTAATGTGCGTAATGGTAGTTACACCATTGTTGTTAAAGACCTGGTTTTAGGAATGTTGTTTATTCAGGACCCCTACTGATAAGCTAATGGTGAATCTCTCTGAATCACCCTAAGGTGTCAATCACCCTTCATATTCTAAACATGACATTGACCATAATTTGTCATCATTATTTTTTTTCTAAAATGTTTAAACTTTTATTTATTTACTACTTAAAAACACCGTGATTAAATTAAATCTACAAATAAGGAAGTGGCAAAAAGTAATAAAATGATCTAGATCAATCGAAGGTAGGAATTTAAAAAACATAAAAAAGATTGAACTTACAGCAATGTTAAGAAAATAATTTATTTAAAAGTTTTTTGTGTGTGTGTAAAAAAAGGTTTATCTGCTTCCAAATATGTTATTATCCTTAAAATCTTGCTACAGAATTGAAACATTGCAAGAAAAGGAGGACATCATTTATGGCTTTTCAATCATTCCATGCAATTTTATTTTAGAGTTTTTTAAATATCATAGCTACGGCTACTTTGTGATTGAAGAATTATTTTTATAAAAGCAAGATAGTTTTTTTTTTATCTTTTTTCAGTTTTTTTAGCGAAGATCGAAAGTTAAAAATGCACACTTTGCTTTTCGATGTCAAATTTAAACATTGGGACAAAAAATAATAATAATAATTCATTAATGCAGACATTGTGCCTTTGATGCAAATTTCATGCATTATAGTATTCTAATTCTTTTTTGAAGTATGCTTTAATGTAAAAGACGACTTCAGATTTATTGAATGGTAAATTCATGAATAAAAAAAGTCCTTTACATCGCAAACCGTATAAAAGCGGACTTTAGGTGAATATTTGACGGGACTCTGCAACATGACTTAATTATTTTCGAGTTAACTGTAATTGTGACCTCTGACCTTCTAACGTGATCTTGACCTTCAAACTACAGACAGGGAGTTTGGACATTACACATCACTAAATTGTAGTATAGAAATTTGCTGACTTTTTTTTCAAAATCAAGTAGTAAATGTCAGCGCTATTGAATTAACATAATAATTTTGCCAAAATATTGACCGTTGACCTTCAATGTGACCTTGGCATACGACTTACAGACAACAATTTTGTATTCAACATTTTCCAATGCTATGATTTACAAATGTGCCAATGTGGTATAACGGACGTTTTTTAAAGATATCATAACAATATGATACTTTTCTTTTTGAAATTAAAGGCTAAATTTCCTTACATAGTTTATGATGTTCAAATGCCTATTCACGTACATCTTGTATCATTTACCATATAAAGACTTACAACGATATAAATCAATTTTGTGATTTTTGGGGAACGAAGTTTTCGTTAACAAGTATAACTACGTAGGGAACAAACTGTCTTAATAGCTTCGAAATAAAGAAGTGCCAATATATATTCAATTTAATATTTCTAAAGACTTCTCTCCGCAAAATCACTGTTTACTTTGTTAATTGGGTGATACTTGAATTCTTCATCAAGTGAAGATAATGAAAATTCCCATTTGAAATACAAAATGAAGTTGCAGATTTTGAACGGGCGTATGGGTGATCCGCGTAATCTTGTCGAGGACTTAGAGGAGTCAAAACAAAGTTTAGATTTATACACTGTACAGACAGATACTATGTTTTTGATCTAAGCCCTCGCTTTTGCAACTCGTAGTACTTTGCCAGAAATATGTGTTTTTAAGTCGTGACCTTCTGAACTTGTTTTACCGTACATAAACACGTTGTAACATTAGAAATGGTTACCAGTCTAGTTACATCTGTAATTTATCCAATCGATTTTTACATAACTTTTCAACGTGCGACAGTCGATCTCAAGACGGGTTTTAAGAATTATTCGACACATGTTTTAAATATACATCCTTTCTTGTGTATTCTGTTTGAATAGAAATGAACGCTTATATTAACATTTTCTGTAAAATCGCGGTGGCTGAAGCTCAGGGGATATTTTCATAATCAGAGTTTTGCCAAACATGTTGATATATAATAAACCTATTAGACGAGATTTGGACTGTGAATCCATCGCTTGCGGCCCGGAACACAAAAACATGGATTTCTGGTATTTCTCATTCAAGAACTATACTTAGCATGCATTGCAGGAGCAATTGAATTTAATCTACGATTATATTTGTTTGAATAATATATATTTGTTGATAATCTATTTGCTGTACAAAATACCTAACTACACAAATCCTTTTGTTTTTATCTTTTATTCTTTTTTCACACAATAGCATCAGATATCATTATTTCACAAAACTCTGTATATTACCTTGTATTTACAGCGTTTTGGTTGAAGACGAAACAGCAGTCTTTTAATATGGAGGATTGGGGGATCCAATTCAGGTCGTAATATTTCCATAACAGATTACATTTTATAGCCAAAATGCAGAAGGACCGCTGTTTGATCTGGTAAAATATGGGTTTTGCATGTATAACTGAATTAGAGTTTAGAAAGAAATGAATAGTCTAGACACTATAGTTGCCTGTTGTCTTTGCTCTGTCTGTCTTTGTCTGTCGCTCTCCCTCTCTCTGTCCCTTTCACAACAAAACTCAAACAAAATCACACAGTGTTTCCTGTTAAGAAGTCTTCCATTTTTTCTTTTCCATTGTAATTTTTGAGAAAATTTTCGACATGCAAAACAATTTTTAATTTACAGTGGAAATTGCTGAAATTTTGTCGAGACAATTTCTCTAAATTATTTATATTTACATTTATGATTTCTCTTGTTGAAACGAGTTTAATATATCACTCGAGAATGCCATCAGAAACGTTCACCATCAGTACTTTCAGTGCTTTGATTAATTGTGAGGAAGCACAACTAGTGCGTTTCTGCAAAAGCTTCTTTTTTCCGAACTCGTATCCATTTTGTAAGCAGTTTGTTTCGAAAATACCCAAGTAAGATAAGTAAAAGGTTCGTAACCCTTGGCTCGACAAGATTTTTTTTAATAGGCTATACGTATATGTTGCGTGGAAAACTTATATCGACGAATTCTAAGAATTGTGTCGATTAAGTCGCAGATATTCGTGTCATGCTGTAAATTGAAAATAAACTTTGTGTTAATGCAATATCAAATTTGTCAAAAATGCCATCTGAAACAGATAAAAGCTCGATAGCGCCTCTTTTTCATCTGGTTATAGATGACTCGTTTAACAAATTTGGCATTTCTTGACCATTCATTCGTTATCCTCTTTGTGCAAAATCTCCAAATGAAATACGTTTGACAGCTTCTTTAGATGTAAATGTACATTTCATTTGATAATGGAAATGGTCGGTTTGACGTATACAGCTTATATTTCAAAGTAAGTCTCTAATTAGCGTTAGGAAATGGATTCCTTCAAAAAGGGAGTATCACGCTGTTTGACGAGACAAAAGGGGGAAAATCGGTCATGAACTGACGTAAATCACCAAACTGTCGTCTGCGTGCAAAGACTAGATGAATTTATCGAAAAAGGCTTGCTTTTCACTGATAATAACACAATTAATCTTATAACTATACAAATATCCGTGTGATAACATCCCGTATGATATTTTTTATGATATCACAGTTATTTTTAGAACAATCATATAATGTGGTTATTTTTAGAAACTTGCATTTCTGTTAGAAACATCTACGAAAACAAGGCGAATAGAAGATATATATAATACGTACTTAGTGTATTGTATGAAAAAATATCTAACTCGGTTGTGGGAATTGATAATTTTCTCGGCAGAGCCTCCGGCCCCACAATGATCAATTCTCCCAACCTCGTTAGATATTTTTTCTCATACAAAACACTAATTACGTATTATATATATAACGCAGTCTCTTTAGTTCTGCTTTTTAATGTAAAGATATGATACAGGAATTCCTGATTTTAAACCTGTGTCATTTAGCTGTACGATATTTTTCATTTCATTATAGATATGCAACAAAGTTACAGAATATAGCGAAGACTTGTAAGATATACGAGATAGACAAGATGTTTCCGAAATGTTTTAAAAATATATCATTTAAAGCTACACCTAACTTGAATTGCGAAAACAAAAAAGCTAGCGAAATATGTTTCCGATGACGTAGGATATGACGAAGACAAACAAAGGTTTGAAAGGGCAATTTAAATCTTGAATTAGTTTTAAAAAAGAAATGACGCGTAATGCAGACTAAATAAGATCAATTTTTTTCATTAAAAGTCGCCAATCAAAAGCTTCATGAATTATACATTAGAACGAGATAATTTTGACAAGTTGTCCTTTGAAATGCTATTTATTTCACTATTTCATTTTTTACTCTGGCCAATTTATCATTCAATGTAGAGCTGTAGAGACCACACCATATCTACATTCGCAAAACATCATGTAGACCTAAGAAAGTCTCTATAAGCACTTCAATCGACATTCAGGTCTACATTCAAAACTCTTCAATGTAGACATTCAATTTTCTCAATGAAAGGCTACGCAATCGACATTCAAGTCTACATTCCAACTTTTTCAATGCAGAGCTACGCAATCGACATTCAGGTATACATTCAAACATTTTCAATGTTGAGCTACGCAATCGACATTCAGGTCTACATTTAACTTTCTCGATGAAGAGCTATTGAATCGACATTCAGGTCTATATTCCATCTTTTTTAATGTACAGCTACGCAATCGACATTCAGCTCTACATTCTATTTTCTCAATGTAGAGCTACGTAATCGACACTCAGGTCTACATTCGATCTTTTTTCAATGTAGAGCTACGCAATCGACATTTAGGTCTACATTCAAATATTTTCAATGTAGAGCTACCCAATCGACTTTCAGGTCTTTCAAAAAAATATCATGTCACAGGCAATTGTTTCATGTTCTGCATATAGGCATGGGACATCAAAACGATCAGTTCTGTGTTAGATTTTCATCGCGAAAAAGCTTTAAATGTTTTCAAAGGCCAAAAGGACGCCCCCAATCCACCCAAAGGAACACCGCATTTTACCCCCACTTCACAGCCCATAAAGTCTTCAAATCCGAAGCACCATACCTGCAAAGAGGAAAGCCCAGACGTCATGTTTTTTAATCTAATTTATTGTACTTTGCGATGAAATATTGTTTCAGGATTAATTCCAGAGCATCAACTGTAGTTGATTTACTGTTTAACTGGTAACGTTTGAGACAGCGTTTAATTTGTTAGTAGACAACAGCAAATTAAAACTTATGTGTTCAGACATATTACTGTGGTCAAAATGGATGTAAATTTAAACTTTAAGTATAGCGTTCGGTAAGTATCAGCCAACATCATTGCCACACCTTTTGTTGCAGTATACATATTGAATAAATTAAAGCAAAATATCAACCTAACAGCAAAGGAATATTCAGGCAAAAATAGGTATATATTTGCGCAATAGTTTGTGAAATGAGTTTAAACAATTCAGGGTCAAAATAAGCCTCGCCCTGCTACGCTCATATTTTGAGGGTCAATCAAAATGTCATGAACAATTTTTGAAATGTCTCATCAAAGGAACATTTCTGCCAAGTTTGGTTGAAATCTGCCATTGGTTACGGAGAAAAATACGTTTAAAATTTAAAGGGTCATATAACCCTCTTTTCCGTAAGATCGAAATATTGAAGGGGCGGGGTACAATCTAAATTTTACGAACTATTTTGAAGAAGTTCGAAGTAGCATAAATATCTGCCAATTTAAGTTGAACTCTGCCAATTTGTTACTGCGGGGAGACTTTTAATGATCAGAAATGCTCCGCATTGTCACGCCCTTACTTTGGGGTCACTCATAATTTTAAGAACAATTTTAAGAAGAGGGTCACCCAAACAATATCCGTACAAAATTTACATGATATTGGGGGAGGAGAAGTTTAAAGGAAGTTGACCCAAACAATATCCGTACAAAATTTATATGATATTGGGGGAGGAAAAGTTTAAAGAAAGTTGACCCAAACAATATCCGTACAAAATTTATATGATATTGGGGGAGGAAAAGTTTAAAGGAAGTTGACCCAAACAATTTCCGTACAAAATTTATATGATATTGGGGGAGGAGAAGTTTAAAGGAAGTTGACCCAAACAATATCCGTACAAAATTTATATGATATTGGGGGAGGAGAAGTTTAAAGGAAGTTGACGACGCGCATCACACGACGTACTCGGGGTGATCCCGCACACTTTGTGCCCAGATGGGCTAAAAAGGTGTATATATATAATACGTACTCAGTGTTTTGTAAGAAAAAAATATCTAACGAGGTTGGTAGGATTGATAATTGTCGAGGCTGTGCCGAGACAATTATCAATTCTCACAACTGAGTTAGATATTTTTTCATACATTACACTTAGTGAGTATTATATTAATCTTATAACCTCTTTTTGCCTCTTTTTCATCGATGTTTCTAACAGAAATGCAAGTTTCTAAAAATTACTGCATTATATCACTGTTCTAAAAATAACTATGTGATATCATAAAAAAATATCATACGGGATGTTATCTCACGGATATTTGTATAGATTTAAGATAAAAAAGAATATAGCAGTTTTCTGTTATTATTATTATTTCTTTTAGAAAATGAGCAGTATTTTTTACGACCATTTGGGACCATTTAGAAATTGCCGATCACACTCATTCGAGTCCTTATGAACACATTTCTGAATCATTAGCTTTTCAATTTCACTTTGCTTTAACCGTTCGTCAAAAGTGTAATATTTTAGAAAAAAAGCTACTGGTAAAGAAAACATGGTATTTTACTGAGACACTGTAACTTCAACAAAATTTCGTGTTATTAAGAAATAAATGCCATTGAAACTTGTCTAAATTATCATTGAAATCTTTGATTGTTTTAAACATGAAGCCTACAGAAATCAATACCGAAACTCGTTTGTCTTTGAACTTCAACAGTCATTTAATAAAGAACCACAATACGTTCTCTATATAATACAATATCCGCACTGGATGTCCGGGGATTAAGCAAAATCCTTATATCGTTTGGACTAATCCTTTACGGAAATCAGGATCTTAGTCTACGATAGGTCAATTGGCCTATCGGGCTTTAGAAATGACGGTCCTGGTCTGTAATGTGCTATTTGTATTGTGCAAGATAAATTGACTGAAATGACATGAATCACTAAACGGCCATTACCGTTCGTTGGTCTTTGATATTGATCCATACAAATTTATGGGGACATTTCCAATACTATGGGCGCGATATCTAACACTAATGCTCTTTGATAAAAGTGTTGTCTACTCGGATTTTTTTTAACAGCGGGCGAAAGTCGAAAAGGTCGAACCAAGGTCTTGATTCAGTTTTAACTTGACTGTTTACCGAGATAGGTATTGATATACGAGGGATGATCCAGAAATTCGTATAATGGGCTTATAACTTTTGCATTTCTAGCTTGTTCAGTGTATAATTTGTTGTGTGAGCAGTTCAGTATCTTCGAAGAGCACAAATGTTATCATTTGTTCGAAATCATATAAAACGGTCTTGAAATCCGTTACCATAGTAACATATGTATGCTTAGGCGGGGGAGCGTAAAAATATAATGAAAAGCAGATGCATAAATCAAATCTTCTAAATGTGTTCATAAATTTTGTTTGAAATTTCTAGCCAGAAGTAAATAAGGCACAAATAGGTAATCAATTGTCATATTTTAAACATTTTTGGTTGTGTTTTTACGGATACAAAATATTTTGAAAAAGACTCAATATTCGTTTGAATAGTCACCTGACGTCAACACCAAAATGTGAATTCCATTTATTTTTCGAATTTTGTAGTGATCATGGGTTATTCACCCACCAATCCAAACATTTCAGATGAAAAAAATATCATTAAGTCATTAAGAGCAGTTTTCTTAAGTTTCCTCGTATATTCAAAGAGTTTCAAAGGAGAATTAAGAATGGTCAGTTTGAGTTTAAAGAGAATGAAGTCGTCCTAACTGATTCTCTTTATCAAACATAACGGTCATACACTTTGGTCTCCACTTCAATAAAAATACTATTCATATTGAAATTGTACACAAATTTGAATTCAAAATGTAAAGTGGATAATTTCTGCAATTTCATTTATTATCTTACAAAAGGCATGCGAGCAAATGAAGACTATGTAGAAAAGAGTAAATAATAACGTTTCATATGACGTTCTTGCTCCCCCGCCTACGTACGGGGTCCATGTCTTAGATTAGCCATTTTACAGTCGCCATTTAATTAATTACCAGATTTATTACACAGATGTTGCATGAAATGAATGTATAATTTTTATTCTGATAGTCAACATTTTATAAGTTTTATAACCCCATTTTACGAATTTCTGGATCAACCCTCGTAGTCTTGGTGTCGTCGTCGTCGTCGTCGTGCGAAAACTTTGACATTTGTGGTATCTCTGGTTTTACTGTTACATTCACTTGGAACTTGGCACACGTGCTCGCCGCCAAAGGAGCAACTTATACTATCTTGGGTGATAATACTCTATGCATTTGTGCACATTATGTCCCTTTTTCGATTTAGGTTTTTATCAACCATCCAGCTCTCAACAGCCGAGCATAGGCACTCCTAGGTTGTGCTTTTGTTTATTCAATGTAATCAATTGAGACATGCATTTCTTCCTTTCATCTTATTGGAGGTCAAAGACAGTATTTTCAAAATTCAATAAATTTATTTTAAACAAAGAATTATGCTGTAATTGGTAGGACATAGATCTTAAAACCGCTTCGGGAAATTGAAAAAAAGTAAGATGTAAAAAAAAAGTAAACTTTAATATCCAACATGTCAATGATAGCAAAAGATTTGAAAAGAAACAGTTTTGTCACAAAGAAAACTAGAAAAAAATATACTTTATCATCTGAGAAATGTTAGTTGGCTAATAAATTATATTTGTTTCACAAATTAATACTCAATGTAACGACAGTATGTGCACTTGCTCGAAACTTTGAAAAAAATATCTCAAAATTAATTTGATGAACATTTTTTCCTAACATAGTTCCCCTTGTTTTCCATTACGAACATGTAGCCATCAGAGATATCATTGTCTGACACACTTGTAGGACTAAGTTCGACATGACGCAATCACTACGTCATCTAACGTCCGGTATCGCGGTATATCTTTATCATATAGGCGATCAAATGATAGATTTGAAAGCAGAAAATTGGTTTTCATGTGAGAAATCGAATTTGTAACAAGATTTTGTTTGAGACAAGTTGATCTCACTCGCCAAGGCTCGCTTAAAAACATTTCTTTTCTAAACTCGGTGAAGATCAGCTTGTCGCAAACAAAATGAATATGTGACCCGTCAAGCGAAAAAGGACCGTCTGGGTAGAGTGTTAAGTGTGGATCCTTCCTTGTCAGACTACGCGGATTGCGCAGACTGACTAGGGTCGAAACCTTTCGCACTTGACTTATTTTCTGAATCTGAAATGATCAATCTACCATCCTGAGCAATAATTTTTGGAAAAAAACAAACTCTTTGCCTGTTCTTGAAATAATCTCTTTTTCAAATATTTATTTAATAAAATTCCCAGATGTTCCCTTTTCGCATGACGGGTCACATATCGCAGATCCTATTTTTATTCCTTGATCGGAATACTGGTTATGTGAATATGTTACTGTCGTTTTTTAGCTCCACTGACAATATACCACTGGGGTTATTGTCATGGCGCTATTTCCGTCGTTCTTGCGTCCGTGCGACCGGTCGTAAACCCTTTCTTCAAAAAGCTTCTTCTCAGAAACACTGGATGAATATATATGATAACTCTTTATCGTGCAAAATTATTGTGACTGAAGGAAAAAATATGTATGTAACAGGCGGGGTCATTTTTCTATATGTTATTCATCAATATTGCCTTTTTCCTTGCAGAAATATTTCAGCACATGACTTATCATTCTTTAAAAAAAAGAAATAGGAAAACAATTGAAATACTTATATTCTCATCTATTAATATCAGTAGCTTCGTGCCTGTGGAGTTAATTCACGGTTATACGACAACTGCCAAGTGTCGTTTGGAATCTAGATGTAGGTCATTATATGATCAAAGTCAATAAATAACCTAATGTATATTTAATTAAAGTAAAACTGTCACTCATGTCTAAATTTTCAAAGGTAAGAAGATTGCCCTTAAGTATATTATAGTTAATATATCACTTAATACGATTGCTGATGTTAGTATTTACTATTTAGATGACAAATTCAATCCTAAAGCTTCAAGTGTATTACTTGAAAAGTACGCGCTCTGATTTTTTTCTTAGAGGGTGGGGTGTTGAATAGATTCGAATAGATGGCCGGTCGATCGGTCTTTTCGTGTGTACTAAATTTCTCATCAACTAACGCACGGATTTCATTCAAACTTTACAGATGGGGTCAGTATAGATGCACATGTCCTATTTTTTTTACGGTCAATTGGCCTTTTAGAGAGTTATAGACCTTTGATCGAGAATGACGTTTCATTATGGACTAGCACTTGTCACTTGTTGGTGATATTTGTCCGCTAATTAGAAGAATAGTTATTTCATTATTATTCTTTTTTATTTTTTAACTTTTGTATTTCTATACTGGGCGACTTTAAAAACGCAACAATGTAAATTTGAAATTTGAGCACGGAAAAATAGATTTGTTTTTACTTAATTTAGCTTAAATCATACAAAGAAGATACTCTGTTGAATCGACTTATCTTTTTAGTTTTTGTATAGCAATCTACTGTTCACTCTTTTTTTATCATTGCACAATCGTTGATTGATTTAACAAATTAGAAATGTGGAAGGTAATTAGCGATAGACATTTCGAAAACCATTAAAAAAATGAAACCAACTCACCCACCTTGCAAAGACTGTACTCTGAATCGAGTATGTTCAAAGGGGAATTGTTCCTTAGAATCGGAACGTCGTTAACCTCGATAAGACTAAAAGAATGATTTATTCCATCAATATTTGAACATCTGTTATACATATGTAGGACCTTACCAATAGGAAGTTTCAGAAGACTTTACGTGTTAAAATGATGTTGGTGTCATGCTTTAAACACGCTCAAAATGTCATCTCAGCTCTAAACGACATGTCTGCTAAGGGTTAAAAAAAACGCTAACAAGCTTTGTTTGCCGAAACCGCATTCACATACACAACGTTTTTGGTAATACAATACGAAATGAATGGAAAGCATGTAAGTGACGTCATTTCTGTTCAAAAAGAGGACGTTTAGTCGTCTTTGGACCCGTGAAACATGCTTAAACACAGTATTGATGATTTGTTTGACCTCTTGATTCATTCAACTTAACTCTGAAATTTGTTCGGCTTTTGTTTCATTTGAAAAGAAAATATCGACCTAAAAGTAGGCCTATGGAGAGATTTCAACTTCTGGTGTATGTTTTAAATTGTCACCATTTTGGGAATACAAAATAATGTTTCAAAATGAAATTGATGTCGAAATAAAGACCTGGTTTAATCCTTCTTTATTTGACCCCCCCCCCCCCCAAAAAAAAAACGAGATAAACAATTAACCACCCATTGTTATCTTAATGGTTTTATGGCCCTTATCTTAATCACTTAATCACCTTGTATACTCTATGTAGAGATACACATACAGAGGCTGTCAGGCATATATTGATTTTTACTTATTGACAAAATTATTTGGTTAATTATTGGTCAAATTATTTTACATTTCTAAATATCTCATTTATTCTATCATTAAGAGAATGATTATTATTTCTTTCCGCAACTGTTAAACTTGAAATCAAAAAGAAAAGTGCTTGTGATGCTTTAAATTTCGATCTCTAATAAACTAAATAAAGATGAAACAATTTTGCTTTTATAAACATAATACCTCAATCACAAAGTAGCTGTAGCTATGATATTTAGAAAACTTAAAAAATGCATGGAATGATTGAAAAGCGATAAATAAGGTCCCCCTTTTACTACAATGTTTCAATTCTGTAGCAAGATTTCATTGGTAATAAGATATTTGGAAGAAGATAAATTTATTTTTTTTTTCAAAAAAAACAAAAAAAAACCCTTTCTTTTAAATAAATTATTTCTTAACATAGCTGAAAGTTAATCTTTTTATGTATATAAATTCCTAACTTCAATCGACTTTAGCTTTAATAGATTTAATTTAATCACAATGTTTTTAAGTCATCAATAAATAAGACTTTACACTATAAAAAAACACAAACTTTCTGTTTAAATAAAATATTAATATTCTATTTCTAACTCTTCTCAAATCAATTAATGAAATAATGATGACCAATAATGGTCATTGTCATGTGTAGAATATAAAGGGTGATTGACCCCCTAGGGTGATTCAGAGAGATTAACAATTAGCTTATCAGTATGGGTCCTGAATATACAACATTCCTTAAACCAGGTCTTTAAAGGTAACTTGTTAAGGTTACAAAATAAGTATATTTTAGTCCGAGTCTGTTTATTCATATTCGCATATTAGTGATGTTTTTAAGTATTGCGTTTTTAAAGTCGCTCAGCATATGACAAACTGTGGCATTAATCATTTATATTGTGATTTAGATATTCGAATAAATTATATGTTTGTGGTTGATAATTTTCACTTTATGTTGCATAACAGAAAGTCCGGTTTATATAGTGCCTATAAATTTTCTAGCTCCGTAGAAATTCTGTAAAAAAAAACATTGGGGAAGGAAACAATCTGATTTAAAGTCGTGAAGCAAATATCGTAAACGTATTTATGGTTCCATAACAAATAAGGTTCAATAACAAATGCTCGTTCACAAAGGTGTAAGAGACAAACGTTGATTGTTATACAATGTCAACGACCCTTGTGACCTAAATAAGGAATAAAACAAAAAACAGACAAACTACCTGGGGTAAGGGTAGGTTTCCTTGATCAATTATATTAAATAGTAGTACTGCGCAAAGTAAGAATTCTTACTATGCCCGACGAAGTGAGAATTCCTACTTTTGGTAGGATAATTCCGGAATTGTATCAATTCCTACTTTGCGCAGAACATATCATTTGGTCCGCTTTAAAGTGACAATGAAGCGTATATTTCTTAGGTAATTTCACTGGTTTGGAATTGAAATTATCATGTGATAATCTACCGTTATTTCTCGATAATCCATCGAAAAGCATTAAAGAAACTGGAGTATTTGTAATATATACTCTTCAAAAAGAGTTCTTTGACACTGATTTAACATACGATTTTTATGAGTTCATGTGAAAAACTTCGATAATTTTTGATTGATTTGTGAACAGTAATTAGGATGTAAGAATATCAAATGTAATTGCGATAAATTACTCGACTACGTTTCTCAATACAGACGCAACGTCAAATAACGTAAAATCTGAACTCGCAATCGACACGTGCTGTTCCAGATTAACTGAAAAGTCTTGATAGCTCTCCATTGTGTTGTGGATGAAATGCCATTTCTTGATTGCTCTTGAAATTGAACGTCTAGGCACACACCTGTAATGAAAACATGTCAAGCGAACCGAGGAACAACTTCATAAAGTTTTTCGTCGCCACAAAGCAGGCTCTATAAGACAAGCCGTTGCAAATGACTTTGTTGTTTCCGGACAGACTATCTTGTACCTCTTGCACAGCTATAGCATGCCTCACATCGTTGTGTATAGAACCAGATCAGTCTGATACTGGATAACAACGTTCGTCCACGACGTCGAATGACGTAACGATATTTTGGAATTTTCAATCTAACTGCTACGTCAACGAACACTTACGTCTCCAGTCTAAGTTGAATCTCTGGTGAGAAAGTGTGGAACTAGATAAGGGAGGTCAAGTTTGCAACTATAAGACACGTGCGCTGCAACGTCCCTCATCAACGTCTCTCTTACAAATCTATGATCGAATTAGTTATTTTGTTTTAATACAGTATGAAGATGCATTGACTTCACCTTCATTGATTGACTTTGCTCATACACATAGATATTTACGTCGAAAGTATAATCTGCATAAAGATCAAATGTCAAAGAACTTTCTTCTTGAAGAGTATACATCTAACGAAAATGGGCACCGATCGGATGAGTTATTACAGAAAACACATTTCTTATCTTTTTTTCCATATCAGAACTCATATGTGATATGATGTATTGTTAAACAAAGGAAGGATTAATAACCGATGCCAATGACCTTATTTTATGTACTAAGGTAATAAAGAAGTATCCATACAAATTACCTGTGGGAGATAAGATTGTTCTTAATTATGGTATAGGAACAGCCACGTTAATAGTTAATATGTACTTTGTAAATATTGTTTCGCCAAAATGTTGCTTTTGAAAACAAGAACACACAAAAATTCGCAGTTACAGTTAATAACATCGTGAAATTGACAAGGTGATTGATTTAGGAATGATTTTGGAGTGAAAGTGAATGAGTGTGTGGAGTGAGTTTTGAGTGAAATTAAAGGAATGTAATTCAATATTGCTAATTCTGTTCAAGATGAACAAAATTAGCAATATAAATTACCTCCCTTTAATAAAGCATACGTACTTTTCTGTTTGTACGTCTTCGTAGACTAATCAGACAATTGAAAGTCCACACCAGCTATCAAAATTGTAAAATAATTAGATCGATTAGAATGTATTGTTGAAAGTCTTGAACAATTTTTAAATGTATTCTCATGATTTCGGAGCGATTTTAATCGATTTGAGTGAGTGTTTGGAATGAATGAACGGAGCGCTGAGTGAATGATTAAGAATGATTATGATCGGAATGAGTGTCAATTTCACGATGTTTTTAACTTTAGTAACATTGTGAAATTGACATTGGCCTCGATCAAAACCATTCTTAATCACTCATTCAGCGTCCCATTCATTCATTCCAAACAATCACTCAAAGAACCTCCGAAATCGTTAAAAACAATTTGAAATCTTTCAAAACGATCAACAGTTTAATGAAATTTATGGAATTATTCCTCAAATTCTTTGGTTTGTGTGGATTTGAAAGTGTCTTCTTTGTCTGCGAAGTCACATAAATTGGAAGGTACGTATATTCTATGTTCTTTCATGGAATATTGAAGGTTTAAGAAATAAGGCTCTATCAAGTAATTTAATTGAAATAGTAAACGATCATGAAATCATTAGTTTACAAGAAACGTGGGATACTGACTCTAGTTATTTAAATAATGTTTTTCTTAATTTTGACCTTTACTCGTGTGCAGCAAAGTCATCAAGCACTGGTGGCAGGGCCTCGGGTGGATTAGTTGTGTGTATAAAAAGAAATATTAGTTGCTTTGTTAAACGGCTTTTTGAAGAATTTCCATATGGTGTGGTTCTTAATATTGATAAGAAAGTATTTAATACTAACAAGAATATTTTATACATATCTGTGTATTTTCCACCTGACAAATCCCCGTTTTATGTAGACGAGGATTTGACGGGTTTGGAATACATTGAAAGTATCTTAGAAAAGTTGAACAGAGCTGATTTTGAAATTTTATTGTGTGGAGATTTTAATGCCCGCACTGGTATAGAAAAGGATTACATGGAGAACTGTTTAAATATTCCAGAATTAAACGAATTTGAAGATCTATTAAATGGGGATATAGGTCACTCACGAAGTTCACAGGATAACGTTGTAAATAAAGCAGGTAGACTTTTGCTCACGTTTTGTAAAACTCATTGTTTGTATATTGTGAATGGTCGTTTTGGATCTGATGAAGGGAAAGGCGAACACACTTTTATAAACCAAAATGGCTCCAGTGTGATTGATTATTTCATAGCATCAAAATATATCATTGATATAATTAATGATTTTGACATTTTATCGCAAATAGACAGTTCTCACTTCCCATTATTTTTATCTCTAATTAGCAATAGTGACTCGAATGAATTATACTGTGATTATAATGTTATGTCTACACAGTATAAAATCAACATGGAAAATAGTAATAGCTATCAGAAAATTCTTTCAGATGCTTTTTCTGATGGCTATTCTAATGAGTTAAACCAATGTATTGAGGTTCCTTCTTTAGACAGTATAATCGATGAGTTTGAAAGATTCATATTTGTATGTTCTCAATCATTCAAAATTTCAAAGAACAACATACAAAACAAACCTGAAAATAAATGTTGGTTCGATATAAATTGCAAGAAAGCAAAGGCTAGTTGTACTGGTGCACTGAGAAAATATCGGCGCTTTCGCGATAACGATAATTTATCAGAGTACTTGCGACTTAAAAAGGAATATAAGACTTTATGTAAAATAAAAAGGCTCGAATACAAAGAATCACAGTTAACAAGCTGGAGGCATGTTTAAATTCACAAAAACTATTTTGGAAAGAGATTAACATTTTATGCAAGATTAAAAGAAAATTACCAAATATAAATCCAGAGTCATGGTATACACATTTTAAGCAAGTGTTTGAAGCTAATAACGTCAATAATGATATTTTTCCTTACACCTTTGATAACGATCAATTAGACGAAATCGATGACATTATCTTGAATAGTCCAATTACAGAGGAAGAAATTAGATATGCAATGAATAAACTTGATACAAAAAAAGCATATGGAGGTAATCTGTTACCTCAGCAAAATTTATACGGAATTGAAGTCTTAACTCCATTTATTCTTAAGTTATTTAACCTAATTTTCGTATCTGGACAATTTCCTTTGAGATGGTCGGAAGCAATCATCGTGCCTATACATAAGAAAGGTGACATTAATCAGCCAGACAACTATCGAGGAATAGCTTTGATAGATGTTTTAAGCAAAGTCTATGTATCGATTTTAACGAAACGAGTGTCATTTTATGTCGAAATCTACGGTAAAATTTGCTAATCTCAAGCAGGTTTAAGGGCAGGTTATTGTACAATAGACAATGCATTTGTCTTGTATTCTATCAACAGTAAGTACCTTAATGTAAAGGGAAAATCAATCTATATTGCTTTCATTGACTTTCAAAAAGCATTCGATTCAGCTGATCGATTTATTCTATTAGAAATCCTGCAGAAAAACGGAATTAAAGGTCATTTATTTAATTCAATGTCATCAATAAATTCGATTGTTAAAGCTCGAGTAAGAGTATCAAAAGATTGCTTCACCGAAACATTTAACTGTCCGCTAGGAGTGAGGCAAGGTTATAGTCTTAGTCCTATACTATTTTCTTTATATATCAATGAGTTTTATACACTCCTCGTTAGAAACAATGTCCGGGGAATTCAGTTATTTCCTGATCTTACGGAAATTTTCTTATTAATGTTCGCGGAAGATATACATGGATTACAGTCACAGTTAAATGTTTTAAATAAATTTTGTCATTAATCAAAATTAGCTGTTAACACTGATAAAACTAAAGTAGTCGTTTTCAAGAGAGGGGCAATCTATCCTCCAAGGAAAAGTGGTTTTATGATGGAAAACGTTTAGAAACCTTAAGTGGATATTCATATGTTGGTATTTATTTTAGTAATCGTCTGTCATTCTCAAAAATGACAGAAAGTATGGCGCTAAAAGCTAAAAGAGTTCTTTTTCACTTGCTTAATTCTCTAAAGAGCTTGGGATGCATTCCCTTCAACACTTTTTTTCAAAATATTTAACGCAAAAGTATCATCTATTCTTCTATATGGATCTGAAATTTGGGGTCTTCAACAAAATAGCCATCTAGAAAACGTTCAAATCATAGCCTGCAAACGTTTTTTAAATGTCCCTAAGGGAGCTTGTAATGATGCTATTTTAGGTGATACGGGTAGGTTACCAATGCATATTTTTGCTGCTAAACGCTATATGAAATATTGGCTACGCTTATTAAGAATGCCAAGGACTAGATATACACGATTATGTTACGAAATGCTCAAATATTATGACAGTGTCGGCCATGAAAATTGGGTTTCTAATGTGAAGAATAGTCTTATGTCAAACGGCCTTGGCTACGTATGGAATGACCAATTCAGTGAAAACGATAAAGATTTTATTAAACAATACATACAAAGATTGACTGATCAATATAAGCAGAATTGGTTTGCAAAATGCTGTAACAATAGTAAGCTTACCTCATATATCCATTTTAAATCAGAGTTTACAGCAGAATCCTATGTAAAAAATATCACTATTGATAAATATAGGTCATGTTTAGCATCCTTTCGTAGTTCTAGCCATCGTTTAATGAAAGAGGAAGGCAGATATAGAAATATTTCTAAAGAAAATCGCACTTGTATATATTGCGAAACAATTTAAGAAGATGAATATCATTTCATAATGATGTGTCCTCTATATTCTGATAACCGCTGTAAATATTTAAAAAGCACATATTTCAATCAACCTTCAAATTATATTTCAATACATTAATGTCCCTACAAGATAAAGTAAGTGTAAGAAATCTTGCAATGTATATTTACCACGCTTTCAAAAAAAGAAAAATGTTCCTAACAAGTTTCTCATAGGTCCAAATATTTTGTGTAATAAAATTGCATGCAGTCGTATGTGCGAAAATATGTGCGTATATCTATGTATATATGTTTGTTTCACACTTAGTTATTTTGTTCATCTTTCACCTGTATGTAATGTTTGTAATACTTTATGTCTATGTCTATGTGTATGGGCCGGTGGCCTATATATCACATTAAATAAACTAAACTAAACTATATATATTTGTTAAAAGGACGGTTAATTAAACATCGATAATTTTGTCCGATTCTGATAAAATAAGAAATATAATATTATCTCCCTTAAGTTTCATTAACAAGAGGATCATAACGATCCTATATCGCTCACCTTTTCCTCCTTGACGCTTGCCTTATAAGATGTCAATTAAAGGCCCACTTTTCATCAAAATCATTTTGTTACCTAATTCATTATAAAGTTACAAACTCTTTTTCAGTATTTCAACAAGTGCCTACTTTTAAGAATAATTATTTTTAGCAAATGTACGAAAGATTGAGCAATTACTCCGACCTCTAGAGTGGTTACAACCAAATTATCTATAAGGGTCCCTTTCCTGTGACATATGTCCTAATACCACCTAAATCGAAAGGGCTCTTCCACATGACCAGACAAACATCTTGAGCAAGTTTAAGAAATATTGAGCCAAAATTGTGATCTCCACAGTGGTAACAAAAATGGTCAATAAGGCTCCATTTCCCGTGACATAGGTGGGAATGTCACTAATTCAATAGATATCTTCCTCAAGCCTAGACAAACATCCTGAGAAAGTTTAAGAAAGATTGAGCCAAAATTGTGATCTCCGCAGTGGTAACAAGACAATTGTCAATAAGGTTCCTTTTACCGTGACATGGGTCGGAATGTCACCAAAATCAATAGATTTCTTCCTTAAGCCTAGACAAACATCCTGAGCAAGTTTGAAAAAGATTGAGCCAAAATTATGACCTCTAAGCGGTAACAAGAAAACTGTCTGTAATAATTATTTTCCCGAGACAGATGTCGGAATGCCACATAAATTAATAGGGATCTTCCTAAAGCCTAGTAACCTGAGCAGATTTGAGCTGACCTCTGGGGGTGGGGGGTAAGAATAAAATTGTCTACGAGGCTTATTTTGACTTGATATAAGGTAGAATGTCACCAAAATCAATAGGGATCTTTCCCAAGTCTAAGCAAACATTCTTAGCAAGTTTGAGAAAGATTGAGCCAATATTGTGACCTCTAGAATGACAACACTGAATTGTTGACGATAGTCGATTGACGACGGACAATCAAGTATCCCAAAAGCTAACCTTGGGCACTCAGTGCTAAGGTGAGCTAAAATCACTCCTTATACTCATTCAATAGCATTTAAATGCATTCAGTGTGTCAATTACACGATGCTGTTAATTTTGGGGTCATTTTTTCGGAAACCTATATTGGTTGTACGGCTAAAAACATCGTGAAATTGACAAGGTGAATGATTTTGGAATGATTTAGGAATGAAATTGAAAGACGTTGTCGATTCTATATTATTCAATTGGTTTGAGCGTTTTTGAATGGTATGCGTGCATGTTTGGAATGAATGAATGGAACGCTGAGTGAGCGATTTGGAATGGTTTTGCTTGAGGCAACTGTCAATTTCACGATGTAACTAACTGTATTTTGGTCGATGCGCGTGAAGAAAAACAAATATCTTAAATACTCTCCGATCCGCTAAACAGAATTATTCAGCAATTTTATTTTGATGACAAAACCGCGGCAATGAGAATTTGCGTTTTGTTACCAAATCATTTTATGCCCACTTTCATTCTTTCGTTGATTCTGTTTTTCTCAATGTAATCTCAACGAAAAACTGTTTCTTTTAACGTCGTGCGAACAAAGGTGCAAAAAAATCATCGTTTAAAAAACTACGTCCGCGTTATTCCAGATGTCTGTACGGTGGAATGACCGGGACTTCCGATTGCTCTTGATATGTACTCTTATTTCACGTTAAATTACACATTTCTTTTGTCATTCACCTATCAGTCTATCCTATACATCATCGCAAAATATTAACAAGACCCTAGGGCATCGTCAATACAAAGACAAAAACACGTATTTATTATTATAGGTCATCTATCATTCATTATTGGTAAGCCAGACACCGAGAACTAATTAGGAGGTCGTTGTGTGGTCATCAGGTATCGTTATAGAGGAATGAAGAGAAGACTTCGGTGAACTTTATTAGTTATACGGTTTCTTGCCGGGGTATATGACGATTTATTCCCGGCTGGAAAAAATGATGTCAACCCTCGCCTACGGCTTGGTTGACATCATTTTTACTGCCGGGAATAAATCGTCATATACCCCGGCAAGAAACCGTATTACGAATTTATTATACTTCAAAGTTTAAGGGCTAAATATCTGTCTTTTTCCCATTTAAGGCGTTGGTAAAACCGATTTCTTTTAAACCACAAATATCCCTAAATGCGCCCCTATGAAAGGTAAACATGTACAAAGTGACGTCATATATGGTTGTGATGTCACACTACTACACTCAGCGCCGTTGTGATATGAAAGAGTTTGTTGGCTGAACCTGTGAGAAACTTTGCACTTTAAATGGACAGATTTGTTCAAATGTAAGGTATTTATTGACATTTATATCTTTTTTTATTTGCACATTATTAACTGACATGCTTTTCAACTGTATCCTACTGTGTATATTCGGGTCGTGATATCGGCGAAGCGAGAGAATCATGGCTGCCATTACCGCTTCGATTTTGTGTGTATGTTCACGGTGAGGCGCCTTAAGGAAACATTAGAAGTTATACCGGAGCGGCCGTTGATATCAATGTTTGTCAGGTCAGCATTAACCAATGAAAATGCTAGAATTTTCTTTGCAGTATAATAAAGTTCTATTTGTTAGACACGAAATGTTCTATATCGATAGAACAGAATTTTGCAGGGGATATTCGCGATTTCTGAAAACAAATAGTCAAAGTTAAAGACAGAGTCTTTGGCAGGTCACAACTATGAACTCTATTGAAGCGTGAAGAATCTATTCGATATACCACGCAAAAAAGGCAATAGTGACCTTTTTTTAATCTCTAAAGGCCACAAACATGTTCCAATCTTCATGAAACTTGACCAAAATTATTGTCAGGCCACAAGGATGAATCATATTGGTATTTAGAAAGATCCGTTTTATATTACATGAATGTGGCATAGGCGCATCTAAGACTTTGAAATTTATATGCACTCAGAAGGCAACAATATATAGGATAACGGCGATATGTGGACTGTGACAAAAGATGAATGGTCTCCATTCGCTCTCCTTTTCTAGAATTTGAGCGTTGTGGAGTCAAAACATCGTAACTACAGCTTGAATAAGCTGTAGTGTCAATGTTATGATGATTAATCATCGATATTTTTCAAAAGAGAAGAAAAGCTTAAAGGTCCCCTTTCATGTATTTCAAAAATTTACTTACAATATAAATTGTTAGGGGAGGAGTAAAGGGGTTAAAGTTGGACGACATAGGATCATGCTCCATCTGTTTTGTTTTGGTTTTTAATTCGAATGCGGAGCAATTCCAACTAAGATTTAACAAAACCGCAAAATGAACACAAGATAATTTCATTTCGGTTTTTTTGATGACACATATCAGGATGAACAGGATGTGCATACACTTCGGCCTATTTTGTATATCTCAACTTGACATAGACATACAAATGATTACATCAAAAAGTAAAAATGTTGTACATTAACACAACTATCACTTCTTGTATTTATTTTAATACGCTTATTTATGTTTTAAACGGTATTTATTAAAAGTTGCGTACAAATTTACTAGTATCACACGCAAGCATTAATATATTTGGAAATCATGTGGTATGTCAAGTCCAATAAAATCAGTTATTGACAATAGCACTTGCCAATCAATTATCATGTGATCGGCTTATTTGGTAATGTCGCGATCTGTTTTCGCAGGATTGTGGCAATAGCATAAGCCAATCACGTAATCTGCTTATTTGGTGATGTCGCAACCTGTTTTCGTAGAATTATGTCAAAGCTTGTTTAAGAGGTCCAGTTTCTCTTTCTGAACAACATTATTACACACTTCAACAAAACAGCTCAAATGCTTTGTACCTTACTGTTCCGTAAACCATCATTAGAAACGTGCCGATTATTTATCTGTTTTAAAAACCTGATCCAGTAAATATTCTCTTTTTATTCCTTCTATATGCACCGTAAAATCTTTTTCCCGTGTACTCCCCTATGACACGAGTTGAACTCACGCTTGTGTAAACAAAAGCCGTTTTCTGGTTGGCCATACCACACGTGATGACCTACTACGAAGTTATCTGTCCCTATAATAATACTTATTTGTTTACACATAGACATAGATATTTTATTAATTAAACTACAGTATTTAAACAAATTCTAGCTAAAGCAGCAAATAAGTTCATAAATGTTTAGTAAGCGACACAACCATGGGTAGGTACACCAGCCATTGCAATATAACTGCAATAAAGATGAAATCGGGGTTAAGGTTCATGTAAAGTGTTTGAGGCCCAATTTTAAAACACTTCATTTGCCAAGAAAAAGGCAAATGTCCAGGTATATTATATATCAAATTGAAGCTATTTATGAGCACAAGGAATTAAGCAACATAAGACTGCCATAGCTATAGCGGTATAGCAAAACATAAATGGCTTCAATTTGATATACAACATACCTGGACATACTGCTTTTTCTTGGCTAATAAAGCGTCCTTAAAATAGGGTCTCAAACACTTTACATGAACCTTAAACAACATGCAAACAAAATCGCCAGGTCATGTCATTCCCAACCAGGTCAGTTTAGAATGTGGGGAATGCAACATATGCACGTGAATTACGATTTTCTCCTTTACTTTTCATGTGCTTGTTGCATATTCATGAGGGGAAAGAGTTAAGCATGTACGCATGAGCGGTATAACAAATAAACCTTGACGTTTAAATGCAATAATGATCAAAATAAATCCAAGGTGGTTAATTTATGTAATAGTTAAACGCTAACAATTGAAAATTAAACGATTTAAACAGCCGAGAGGAGGGAGCGTAGCGACCAAGCAAATATCCTCTATAGATTTTTATGGGGGAATATTTAAGATGTCCAAACAAAACAGATATTATTAGTTCCAAACCACCGCGCAATACTCTTTAAACATCATTAACAATGCCGATGTCTGTAAATCAACTTTAAACGATACTTTTACTGAACATCAAAGCTATCATCGCATGCTAAGTGAAAATTAAGAGAATGCTAAACGCGTACTTAAATGTCAAATAGGTGTTGGCTGATGGTATCTCATACAAGCTTCTTTTTTATTTGAGATTGTAAGCAAGAAGTATTAAGAAGCAACCACTAATGCAATGTAAAATGAAAGCTCATTGTCACGCGCAAATCGCAAATACATCATTGTATAACTTTTTCCTTGGCTCGTTATTCAACGCAACGTTACGTATGTTCTACATTTTTGTTTTATTTCCAGATTTTTTTCCTGGTGCCAATCCAACAGCCGTGCTAAATGACGTAGGGTAAAAGCCTGCGCCATTTAGCACGGCTGTTGGAAAGTCGCCATTTTTCTCTTGATACATGGTTAAACGCATTGATTGCTATACAAAAGTCACCGTAACATTTACTTCATCTGATGACGATAGATATTTTTAAATGCATGAGAATAGCAAACGATAGAAATAGCGTTGGAGCTCTAAACATTTCCACACTTTTTCTCATAACGGCCATTTAAACCGTTTCAATTCGTCCCTCCTTGTTGGGTCAACAGATTCAAAAACTGTAACGAGGTAATTGAAAAATCTATAGAAGAAAAATATTCGAGCACAATTTTGTACTTACGAAAGAAGTTTTGATGTATCAGATGGGCATTTTTTCGGCCAGATCTAAAACGATATTGAACTTCGCAAGATCAGAAACGGTATTGAAGTACGAATCCATAAATTGTTTTTATTTAATGAAAAGAATAGAATAATACATGTTCAAAAATGCACGAATTATGATTGAGTTAATTGAAATACATGAAGGTACGTATGTTTTTCATGAAACAGTGTCAAAAATGTTTAACTCTTTTATATTTTTTTTCATGGTAGCGCGTCGGACTGTCAATACAGAGGTCCCGGGTTCGATCCCCGACGGCGGCACTCATTCTTTCCGACTATTTGTCTCTCACCAATGGCTTGATAATCGTAGACCTATGTGAGATAGTTGCTGGAGGCTAGGAAAGAGTGTGGTGTTTGTACTGGTAAGAGAAATACCAGGAACCCATTGTTATGTGCTCCAGCCGCTGCGATATAACTGAAATAATGTTGAAAGCGGCGTTAAACTCCATTCAATCAATCAATCAATTTTTTTCAGTGTACACAAAAGTCCATATCCAGCAACATTAATTATTCGGTCCATTACAGTTAAAAACGTCGTGAAATTGACGCTCATTCCGATCAAAATCATTCACTCAGCGCTCCATTCACTAATTCCGCACACTCACTCAAAGCGATCAAAAACGCTCCGAAATCATTAGAAAACATTTAAAAAATGTTCAAGACTTTCAACAAAAAATTCAAATCAATCTATTTATTCTGCGATTTTATTAGCTGTGTGGACTTTTAAGTGTCTGATTGGTCCACAGAGACGTACAAATAGAAAAGTATGCATATTTAATTAAAGGGAGGTAATTAATATTGCTAATGTTGCGATATTAGATTACCTCCCATTACATTCACACAAAACTCGCTCCACACATTCATTCAATTCCATTCCAAAATCATTCCAAAGTCATTCATCCTGTCATTTTCAAGATTTTTTTTACATGTACGACTAAATCCATGCAATGTCTGTATATAAGCTCAGGAAAGGGAATCAGTATAGATCTAGTATATAATATCTCCCTTAATCCATCAATGTCAGAAAATACAATGGAATAAAACCAAATATACATCGATCGAACAAAACTTATCACAGTATTATGCATACTCGGGGCTCGTTTATACATCCATCAAAGAAAATGTATCATGGTTTTGTGCAGACACTGGGCTTAGGGCTTCAATCAAACAATTTTCCATTTAACTTAATCCGAGGACAATGTCCTGGATAACGTATAAACGCGACCTGTCATGCAAAAAGTACCATATGGAAAGTCCGCAAGTACTTGAAAAAATACATATATCATGTTGTTATATGTCATTTCGATAATTGATAATAGCACGGTAAAAAATATTGTAGAATGTCAGAAAATCAACCGAATGGCGCAAACTTTCTTCCTGAATTATATAAACCATGTAATAAATTGAGTTCTTCGGACATTGCATGAGAATTATTTTCCTTGAGAATTTGGCTTTGCAGTAAAGACATGTCACTTCCCCTCTCCCCGAATCCAAGGCTATGCCTCTTGTCTTCCTATGGTTATTTTTTATTCCAATTTTAATGGGCTCATAAACTGACCCCGATTTAAAAGAAACAAAGTGTGTATTTAAGAGATTTCTACTGGGGCTTTTACTACTGCTTAAAAAATAATAAGTCTTAAGAAATTAGTAATAATTCTCCATACTTTGTTTACTTTATCTTTTTTTGTGAGTTTTGATATAAAGTCAAGTAGAAATTGAAATAGTTGTCTTGTTATACTTGTACTATTTTGATACATGTAGGTAATCCTGTTTTCCTTCTCTGTATATTTTCATTTTTGAACATGAAATAAAAATCTTAAGTGACCATAAACTCAAAAACCCAAAAACATTTCCATGTGTGTTATAAGTGATTGTAATACACTTTAAAACCACATACAGTTGACGAACGAAATCGTTTTCATTACAGCAACTTAGCCTTAGGAGGCCAGACAGAATTATGACATTGCCATGGAAACTTTCATAGTATTAAAAAAAATAATAAATATATAAATGAATAAATAATAAAAAATGTGGGAAAGCGATTTGAACGAAAAACCTGATACTCACAGCTATGCAAAGTCATCGTCAAAATAATGAAACGATTGTGTAAGTAAAATCACAATTGGGAACCCTCGGCGTTTCTCATAAATAGGCATCGAGATACACCACTCGGCCAATCTCACGATAAACCTCGGATGTACATAGACGGACTATTTTAGAAATTTCGGGAAAACCTTGGAAAAACTCGATGACGTCAGTTAAAATGGCGTAAGCCCTCGAAACTTTGAGTGAAAACATTCGACGTCGCCAACGCTATTTGTTTAAGTCACTAACGTGAAACCAATGTATCCTAATATAGATATCTTTAGATTCTTAAATAACGGCTGAAAAAATCTTAATTTTTGAGAATGATTCGTCATTCTCAAAGATAAAGGTTTTTCAGCCGTTATTTACTGTAAAAGATATAAATCTACAGTGCTAGTTTTTCTTACACTGTTTCCGCCTAACAAAATGCACGATTTTGTTACATACCCATCCGCCTTACATACATCCTAGGTATGTTGCAGTTTACGGAAGTGGCCTAGTGATGTTCTGAATGGGATAAATAAGGACGCAGCCATTAAAGAGCGTCATTTCCTACGTGGGTTTATATGACGTAAAAAGCATCAACGATCCCGCTAAAGATGACGTTGAATAAAACATAATCAACAAAATGATGAAAACTGGCGTTATTATGTTGATTACAAAGGGTAGTTTTTTATTGCGTTTTGTCATCAAATTATCATATGTCCGAAAGATCTTCAAAGATCGGAAATAATTAGCAAGATGAGTTTTTTATAACCGTATTAAATAACTGAAGTACCATCAGAAACCGAATCAGCTAAAAAAATAACCAAAAATTACTTTTCTTGTGTCCTAGGTACTCCTCAGTTTACGAAAAAAGACAGAGCGATGTTCCGAATGGGTAAAACAATTGTCACATGAGGTTTTTTAAGCCTCTCTTACAAAATGACGTTCGTCTCAAAGAATGTAACTACAATAAAGTAAATGCGTAAAATTTATCACCAACGCTCAAATCTTAGAAAAGTGGAGCGGACGGAGAACATTCATCTTTTATCACAGTCCAGATATCGTCTTTATCATATATTATATTCTATATTGGTCGCCTTCTGAGTGTGTATGAATTTCAAAATCCTAGCTACGCGCATGGTCCCAGGAGTTCATGTCAGGCGTAGCAATGCCGCTGGGTGACAACTAAAATCGAAGCATACGCGAGTTTTTAATGAGTAAGAGTGTCCCACTGTAAGAGTTAGGCCGACAAGTCTTCTGTGTGCTTTTTAAATTGACGGGAAAAGTTCGATGGCGTCATTTTCAGTTTGCGGTATATTTTGCAAAAAGAGCATGTCGAATTGGTTTACATTTCAACACTTATTTACTTAGCCAAAACATATCATCTAAATGTGATATTTATTGTCTTTTTATTGATGATTCTTTTATAATTTCGGTAACTACTGGCATCCCATTTAATATTCTTGATTTGTTTTACTTTGGTCCACCCAGAATTAAATTCACATGTATTGTGGTAACTCAGTTACCGTGAAATCGACAAGGTGTATAATTTTGCGAACGATTTTGGAATGAAATTGTATGGGTGTGATGATCGAGTTTTGAGTGAAATGTAAGAGAAGTACTCCAATACCGCTAATTTTGTTCAGGATTAACAAAATAAGCGATATATAATACCTACCTATAATCGAATATGCAAACACGTTCTATAAATAGCTTCATATTTCTGCAAGAGGTATCAGACGCTTACAATTTCAATTTTTTCGGTGAAACCGCGATTTGTTGCTTCTATATTTAGTCATTGTGATGTGGCGGTTGATTTTATCTGATTTAGTCATTTTGCGCGTTTTTGGGTGGTTTGAGTGAGTGTTTGGAATGAATGAATTCAAGGATATGTGAGTGATTAATAACGGTTTTGATTGAAATAATTGTCAATTTCACGTTAACTGTTAAATATCATGAAATTGAATGGAATGGATTCCTCAATTCAACATTCCTTGAATTTCCTTGTTCAATTGACGCAATAACTGACACTACCATAGGAGTGGTAGTGATTGTAAACTCAAAATGATCATAAACAATATCTGGCGCAGTCAGTGTTGATGGCGTTTTTGTTTTTTTGAATAACAAGTGCTTATGGGTTTGACACATTACTCGTTTCATAAGTATTTATTTATCATAAATACGGTCCTCCCAAAATGGAAAATGTTGAAGTCGTCATGACCCGTGTTCATCGAACAATGCTTTTTCGCCCTTTCATTTGCTTGCTCAAACACAATCGGGAACCCTCGGCGATTCTACGGAATAGACCTCGGGAATAATACGGGCGCTGCCATGAAAGCGCGTCATATAGAACGTGGGTTTATATGATGTCACAAAAATAACTAAGGATGACGTTGCGAAAAATAAAATCAAAGTAAGGTTAGAAATGGGCATATTATAATTTGAAAACAAAACGCAGTGTTTTACTGCGTTTTGCTTTAAAATCATAACATGCCAAAATGATCTCCACAGACGATCGGAAAATATTAAAGGAATGAACTATTCTTCAAGCGTATTAACCAGAGTACCATCAGAAGCCGAATAACCGAAAAAATGACCAAAAATTACTACACTTACGTCCGAGGTACTTTCCTGTTTACGGAAAAGTCCGAGCGATGTTCCGAATGGCTCAAACAATGACCAAGTACATGTAAAGTAATTGCACTACTGAAATGCAATACCATTAGTGCCTATATACTGAATAAGCACTTACGGCTTTTCAGTCCTGCTAAGACGATGATGCAAAACGGAAATGTTTGCTTAAACTTTCGTGTAAATTTCATTGTTAAGTTAGTGCAACCGTAATAGTTTCGCAACATTTCGGAACACTTGATCTGTCACGTGGTTAACCGAGTTTTCCTAATGAAAATCATAAGAAAACCTCGGTTAACTCTGTTTAAGTGATTGTTTCCGAAACGTTGCGGAACTATTACGGGTCCGCTACGTTAACATGCATCATTCTTCTTTAACGGGAAGCGGGAAGAGACCTCGGGAATGATAAAGACTCAGCCATGAAAGCGTGTTGTTTCGCGCGTAGGTTACTTGACCAAGCCAATAAACGTTCCCGCTGAAGCTGACGTTGATTAAGTAAAATGAGAATAACATACGATAAAAACCTGGCATTTAATTATTTGATAATGCAGTATCATTTTGCATTTGTCATCAAATACACTCAAAAGACCTCAATAGAAGATCAGATAAAATAAACGAAATCTTTTCTTAAATGAAATTGGACAAAGTAGCATCAAAAACCAAAGCATCGGTAAAAAGGCGTTCCGGTGTTTGTATACCTTAGGAATATTTCAGTCTATAGTTTGGCTTAACCTAGTACCAAGTATGTACGAACCTTATTTTTCTTATATGAGGGATGTGTTTGAAGTTTGTGGACTTTCTATATAACTTGAAGACTGTTCAACGGAAGTAATTGGAAATAGCATATGATGGGTATCAAACATTAAGGAGACAGTGTAGTACACTTTTATACCATTAATTCACATAACATGTTGAACACAAAATATATACACGAAAAAAAAAAAAAAAAAATACACAAGATTTTTCTAAAACAAATTTCAAACCATTGTGCTGTAAGCACTGTAATTGTGCGGTTCTGAATTATTGTATGAAAATGCAATTTGGGGCGTTTTTTTCTAAAAAAGTTTTTTGCACAATGATTTTGGAATATTTCGATGTCAACGACGTGCGTTATAAACTTGCGCCGCTTATTATGATCTCTGTTAGGCATTCATATTTAATGTGTTGGTAAAGGAAAGACAGCACAATAAGAAATATATGATTGATATTTTCACAGAATGAGCAATCTTTGAGATATGGCCTTAGTTTACGAACACTGGAACACCCCTCGTATAACGGAAGGAAATAACTTCCGTAAACATGTCAATTTCATGTTTATGTAAAAACGGAGCGGTTGACAAGGAACGGTTAACATGAACGTCACTAATATGGCTTGTACAATTAAAGAGTGGCAACGATACACCCGAAGCATAGCAACTAAAAGAAACTGTTTGAAATGTGCAAATTCGTGAGGAAGGACACGCAGTTTACTGACGATTGAGCCACAACTGGAGTCACGAACATTTGAAGGGAACGTTTTTCTCATGATATATTTGTATTTATGTTGTAATTAATTTTTATAAAAGATCAATTTCTCATGCCGTGTAATTAGATTATACCGTTTAAAAAATACGTTTTTTTTGTAGAGCAAACATTTATATTATTTATCATACCCTTATATAAAGTTCTACGAGTATGATTATGTTCCTGTTGTTTTTTTCTACAATTTTAAATCTTACGTGATTGTTTATGTCAATTGTTTTGAAGGTTTAAGGTTTGTCAAAAATAATGTAAATATTTCATCAGACAGCTTTGTTTCGTGATAAACTTTACAAAGAAAGAAAGATGTATCCCACATTAGTGCTAACATTTTCCATCGTCCTTATTTATTTTAGTAAAAACTTGACGTGAGACAGAAAAAAGGGAAATTGGCACAATCTTAATACCGTCTACGAACTTCAATTACTCAAAATGTCTCCAGACTTGTATCTTACTCACATTTTTATTTATAATAGAGCGGCCTGAACATAATTATATCCAGCCTAGCCTTTCTTGTGTCGGAGATTGAAATGGTGCGTTAAATAATAAGCATCTTTGATGTTACGGGTATGTATTTGGAATTGACTAGTATTGGATCAAACAGTTGCAGTTTATAGCCCTTTCTCAATTTCTTTTTTTTTTTTTTTGTCTTTTCAAAAAGAGTGCAGACAGGTAAATTACTCTTAATTGTCACCTTACACATCAAACGGACAATAAGATGTTTTCGTATATGTGTGAGAAATGTATTTTATGGGAAGGTACATTAGTCATTGCAATATAGACAATAGACAATATTTTATTGACGTAAACTATACAGTTTCCTGTCAAATATTACATTGAAATACAACACGTGATCAAATAGTCATTAGAATATATATATATATATATATATATATATATATATATATATATATATATATATATATATATATATATATATATATATATATATATATATATATATATATATATATATATATATATATATATATATATATATATATATATATATATATATATATACTAAGTACATTTAAAAACGCAGAGAATTTAAACATGATGAATTTACATTTTTTGTGCAACGAGTATCTCGATGATAACCATATTGTATAACAAACAAGTTTTTCGTAGTCTGTGATGAAAAAATAGCCGTATTCTTACTTTTGCTTTCGGGCTTATCAGGTTAGTACTGATTTTACCTTTTTTTAGTTTTCAGATTTTTGCTTTGAAAATAATGTCAAAATGAATTATCGATCTCGAGTGTGTTGTTCGAAATTGGATAAAAGCAGGTTTTTGTTTTTTATTCCCACGTTAAATGGGTTTATCGCACACAGGACTGCACCAAGGGGCTTTCATTGGCACGCCTTTTTTTACTTTTAACGCTATGTGTGTATTTCTGTAATTGTGAGCGGTATTCAATAACTTCTTAAACTTTCGTCGTTCTGTAAACGATTTTTTCAAAATTACCGACGATTGCAACTTCCAATAACACACTTTGTATACGTTGACAACAGATACGCAAAGGATTAGGCAACTTGATATAAAAGCTCCAAATTCATGAACCATGGTTTTAAAATTGCATCGGCAATGCATAAACGATGTAAAACTTTCTTACTCAAAGTTTAAAAGAATTTAGCAATAAGAGATGAAATCTTTGTGATCGGATAATTTTTCACTATTCTGGTCTCTTTATCCTTAGCGTTTTCTAAATAATTACTAATCTTTTTTGTAAAGACTGGCATAAATAAAGAAAAAAAAACTTCTATTGGGATGAACAAACCGGATTAATGAGTGGCGAAAAAGAAATACAGTATTGGATTAAGAAAATCTCTAAACGATAGTCGTGCATTTAGCATGCCTAGTACACCTTTCAAATAATCATTTATTTTAATTAGGTTGTTTTTTTTCTTTGCATCTGTGTCCAATCACGTTAGTAAATGCGCATATTGCCTTGCAAGTGCCAATAACTTTCGAAAATCTTTGCGGATTCGGCAAGTTGTCCTAAATGGATTTTTCATTTTTACCCCTGTGTGGTTTATGGGTGACGAAAACCGATTTACTCTGGTCATTATTCGGTGTTTTATGCTTAAAACTGTTGTTCAAGGACTGGTGACTCCAAAATGCCATTCAATCGACAGTTCTGTAGTTTATTGAAAAAGATATCGGAAGAAATTTCACCTCTGCGTTTTTAAATGTACTAAGTATATATATATATAACTACCACAGGCATTATGTTTCAAATCATAAACTGAACTGAATATAAATTGGTAAAGGGAAATAATCTTTTTCGTTACTAAAAAAGCTCTTTTGAGGTATTCACCGTTTACTTTCCGTTGACTTATTATTAAAAGAAGTATTTTGGACATGCATGTAGATAATATCAGGCAACTTAGTTTGTCTGTGGACAATAAAAAAAATCAAATTTACTTGCATACCTGGCAAGTGAACCTGAATTCCTTAGGTAAACCCCTGAAGATGGTGATGCAAAGAATGATGTAAAGGCTAACGACACGAACAATAACGAAAGATGGAAGAAGCCGCGTGAGTGAGCTTATAATGATCAGCTTTTTTTACCTAGTGGTAAATTTGAATAATCATATACAAGACAATGAAAGTTAAGTCGAGAGAAAAGCTCCTTGTCTAAAAGGCTACATGTATATTTTGATGGCCGCTTTGTCAGAAAATATTGACTTCTTTACGTTACACCCAGTACAGGTGTGAAGGCCGGGATCAAAAGGAATTTCTTTATTTAGCATTGCGCAAAGGAAGGAGTTATCATATTAATGAGAAAGGATGTCGAAAAAAAATTGGCTACCTTTGCCAGAAAATATTTGGGATATCATTTTCTTTGGTTAGTCACCAGTATTCTTAAACAAAATGCTGTATGATCTTAAGGAATGATAAGACAATTTGGACTTTGCACTTGGTTAATAACCTTGTCAGCAGCCGATTTAAAACTAACATTTACGATGAGAGTAATATCTAGACAAGCATTACATCTTTCAGTGTAGAAATATAACACTTGTCCTTGTGTGAAAGTGTAAATTCCTAAGATCAAGCTCAGTCGCAGCTGCCACTAATTTTGAAGACATGTTACAGCTTTTCGTGAAACTTATTCAACTAGACAAGAAACTTATAAATTTAGGGGACAATCTCGACTTTAAAAACCGTATTGAATTCAAGCATCGAAGAGCCCCTGATGTACACAAGCTGACCTTGGTGAAAAATGATCCATCCTTAGATAACAACCATTCGGAACATCACTCGGCCATTTCCGTAAACTACAACATACCTCGGATGTATGTAAGGCGGATGAGTATGTAACAAAATCGTGCATTTTGTTAGGCGGACACAGTGAAAGAAAAACTAGCACTGCAGATTTATAGCTTTTAAGGTAAATAACGGCTGAATAATCTTAATTTTTGAGAATGACGAACCATTCTCAAAACTTAAGATTTTTCAGCCGTTATTTAAGAATCTCAAGATATTTATATAAGGATACGATGGTTTCACGTCGGTGACTTAAACAAGTAGCGTTGACGACGTCGAATGTTTTCACTCAAAGTTTCGAGGGCTAACGCCATTTAAACTGACGTCATCGAGTTTTTCTCGTCTATGTACATCCGAGGTTGATCGTGAGATTGGCCGAGTGGTGTTCCGAATGAGATAACAACACCACAGAACGATCATGGATTTCATAAAACATGTTCTCTATTACCTACCAAAGGACGACCCAACACTACACGATTTGTCGTGGACTATGTATAGGATAGAAAACGAGTGCCGCGGTATATCGGAAATACACACGAGCTTTAGCGAGTGTCTATTTCCCATATACCGCGGCACGAGATTTTCTATCTGACCACGCTTTTCTAGCATTGTCTGTATTTTCCCCAAACCTCTTAACAATGAAAAAAGGATAAAACTCGCTGTAGTATTACTGTAACTATGGGCAATTACGCTAAAATTACTTATATAACTTATAAAACTAATTTTGTTTCTTATTGCACATCTTTTGCATTTTCGTCACTGTAGAAAATCTTTTCAAAAAAGGACACGTATAAAATGTTCGTTATCCTTTTGAAATGACTCGGCACGCAAAACCTGTCAAGATTCACGTGCAAGACACACTCTGTAAATAAACGCTCGGAGTTGCACCTGTGATGTATACTTTTTAAATACTGTTCCCTAATTTGTGATTGGTCGATTCGCTTCAAGCGTGGTCTAATCAAGGGTACATTCACTCGATTACTTGTAGGAAGCATGGCACTATCCTTCACATTCATTTTCAAGGTCAAAGAGACAATTGCTGTGAAATCGATTGAGACGTCTTGTACAACATTAAAAGAGACTTAAATGGAGAAGAAACAATTTGATCAAAAACAGATTTAATCAGTTGATCCCACTGAAAATACAGTTAACAACATCGTGAAATTAACAAGGTGAACGAATTTGAAATGATTTAGGAATGAAATTGATTGAGTGTGTGGAGCGAGTTTTATGTTAATTTAACGGTAGGTAATCCAATATCACAAATTTTGTTCAGAATGAACAAAATTTGCGTTATTGATTACTTCCCTTTTAATAAAATATGCAAACAAGTTCTATAGACAGCTTCCTATTTCTTCAAGAATATATTAGACACTTACAATTTGAATTGTGTCAGTGAAATCGCGATTTTTCTCTGTCCAAATTAATTTTGAATGACGTTATTGGTTCTATATTTTTCAATGTGTTGGAGCGTTTTTGAATGGTTTGAGTAAGTGTTTGGAATGAATGAATGGAGTGCTGAGTGAGGGATTTAGAATGGTTTTGATTAAAGTGAAAGTCAAATTCACGATGTGACTAACGGTAGTTAAGAAAGCACAGGTATTTGATAAAAAAATAATCATTGAAGAAAACTAGCATCACATGTAACAACTACCTTAGACATAACGAGTGTGATAAACCTAGTATTCATGAACGGTCAATGCATGGGGACGTAGAGGGAAGAGCAAAATCGAAAGACAAAAGGTATTAGAATGGAGACAATATCCTATGCATTACAAAATCTTTTTTTATACTAATGCAATAATGTCATTTTGACATCCTGTTATCCAACAAGGCTCTCTCTTACAACTGAGAACTTGCCTTTTGCGTGACAAAACCAATTACACGCTTTCCGCACAATAAACGAATACATTAACAAATAGAAAGGTTCTTGATTATATCAATCAGACTTGTTTCGAAATCGAAATGTAGCTCGGATGTTTCCGTAACGTTAAAATACCTAAAACGTAGGTATAGTAATTTTGTGTCATTTTTAGCTTGGCTGTTTTCGGAAAAAAGCAAAAGTATTGTTCATTCGAAACTTTACTTGGACTTTTCCGTAAACTTGAAAGTACCTCGAACGGAAGTGTAGTAATTTTTAGGTCATAAATTTGGTAATTCGGCTTCAAAGGGTACTTCGGTTATTTAATACGCTTGACAAAAGTCAGATTTTGTTATTTCTTTCCAATCGTCTGTGGAGATCTTTTGGTCATGTTATAATTAAATGACAAATCAAATGATAATAGGCTCACTTTTATTCTTTTGTTGATTAAACGTAATCCGTAGAGGGATCGTTGATGTTTGTGACGTCCTATAAACCCATGTGGATCCCCGACGGCGGCACTCTTTCTTTCCGACTATTTGTCTCTCACCAATGGGTCGATAATCGTAGATCTATGTGAGATAGTAGCTGGAGGCTAGGAAAGGATGTAATGGTAGTACTGGTGTGAGAAATACCAGGAATCCATTGTTAGGTGCTCCAGCCGCCGCGATATAACTGAAATAATGTTGAAAGCGGCGTAAAACCCCATTCAATCAATCAATCAATATAAACTCATGTGCAAAATGGCGCGCTTCCTTGTCAGCGCCCGTATTATTCCCGAGGTCCTTTTTGTAGAATCGCCGAGGGTTCCTGATTGGGTTCTGTCATTACCTCGGCGTCGTTTGCGGCGGTGTTGCCGTTTGCTTTACAATTTTATCCATGATAATATCTCTGTTATAATAGAACAACAAAACTTTCGAGAAACTCGACATGTTTCCATCATTACGAAACCTATCCAGAATATCAAAGGGAAAACTCTGGAAACATTTTGTAGGAGTTTTGCCCCTTTTGACATCATTTTTAATTATCCAGCACATGCAGCCGTAAGTGGTGCTATTGTGTATGTAATCCGGTTTCTGGTATTACTATGATCAATGTGCATATCATTATTTGTTAACAAAACGCTTTGAAATACTGTTTGTTGATTTTGAGTTACTCAGCCTCATTTTCCTTTCGTGAACACTGATGCTTTTGACGTGATATTACCAAAGACACGCTCAAATTATGTTGGAGTCATTAGGAATTATTTCCGAGGTCTTGTTCTAACCATTGTCACGAGGGATCCCGATTTAGTAGTAAAGTGAAGTATATACTATTATGTATAATCAGCGTTTTTCCCGTGTCTATTTTAAGAATTAGTCCAGGAAATTTCCGATCCCTTGACTATTTGGTAAACATGTATGTAGAATATTTTAGATCTTTCGAGAAAGGACTTTAAGAAAGTGATTCAAACTCTAGAATTTTCTAATGTTCTATGCTATTCTAGATTGTTCTATGGTATTATATAAAGGGGTTCCTACAGCATTCTTGGTTCACTTTGTTCAGACTAATGGTTTCATGTATTTGTACTGTGTTAAACTAAAAGGGGATTTCTCGTTATCTTATTAATGTGATTAAAAGTGTGGTTAATTTTATTTTCGGATATTATTGGACTTATTATTTGTGGATCAGGAACTGAAAAACTGAAAACTGAAAATTAAAACTTTAGGATTAAACATTCAAGGTATTATAATTTGTTTTTTGTATTAATTTTATACTGTCAATAATTCTGTTATTATTGTCAATAAATATTGTTAATTGTAAAGTTTGTTGCTGGCTTCTTTGTTCTTGTTACATTGGAACGTAACAATACCAAACAAAGCTTCCATGCATAAAACTAAAAATTCAATGGCTTAAAGAAAAATCTCAAAATTAATGTGAGCAAACAGTATCATGATCTGATCTTAAGTTATATCAAATATATAGTTCTTTTACTTTTAAGTTGTTGTAAAAATAAGATGTCTAACATAAAAAAAATCAATTCAATATTTGTTATCATATTTCTTTGCGGTTAATCTGTAGAAAAGCGAGACACAAAACGATATTAGATACATAAATGTTCGTAGGAATTTCTACCGATAATGTCTATTAGCCAAGGGCTATTATTACTCTTATGCACATATTTTCTTACTCGGCCTTGTGATAGTGCCAAATGCATACTTATCACACGAAAGGAACGTGATTTTGCTTTCTCTTTTTATAGTGTACAAAAATTCATTTCTTTTCGTACAGAAAAATAGTATAAACCTGATGATATTTTTTTAGAAATTTTGAAAAGTATCATATTGCCATAAATACTTCACGAAAGGGAGGAGAATTAGATGATAGTTTATTGTTTCAGTACAATACCGATTCGAGTCAAATAATGAAATCTGTATTGGCCTGACATCACCTGACTGATAGCATGAAATGATATCAGGCAGTTTATTTTATGAAACTATTTACATACATTTTCATATGCATTCCAAAGATTCCTAAAGCTTTGTTATAGTTCATTGAAGAAAAATGAATGTATGATAAAAGAAAATATACAACTGTCTTAAAATATCATTTTTTTCTGGTCTCGGCTGCAAGAATTTATTATTACTCGTCAAAACCTCGTCATAATAAATCCTTACAACCTCGACCAGATACACGTAATATTGTTGTTTTAACACACTCACATATTTTTCTCTATATCTTTCATCGAGAGACCACAACAGCTTTATTTTCACAAACATGAGGTCCTTTATGGTCCTATACCGCTATCTTGATATTTTGAGCTCTAAGTGTTTGAGTTTGTTTTTTTTTAATTCTCTTTGAAGTAAATGGGATCAATCAACACAAGGCTATAACTTCAAACGTAAGACTGAAAGTTACAGTGATTATACAATGAGCTAAGAGCGTAAAGCAACGATTTTTCGTAACTGTTAAAATGACGTCATAATGCATTCGATAAGGTCATTTACAAACGTCATGGGATGTATTTCAATGAATTCTGTATTTCACGACTTCTTATTCAATATCCTCTATATCTTTCCAAAATATCATATTTGTATATTCTCAAAACAATAAGTTTAAGGAAAGAATGTAAAATGAAATGGATATCTAATGGTGTTGGATGGTTACATGTTATAATTTCATGTCACGATTAATCTTGTACAGTGGATCCCGCCTCTCGCAATTTAGTGTCTGATACAACAAAATTAGACTAATCACTGTGCTATAGCTACAAGCCAGTATTAACCTTATAAATATATCATACCTCTATTGCCTGTGAAGTGTACAGTATCAATTCTGCAATTAGGATGGTTAAGGAACCATATTTAGCTTCTGCTAAGGGCACCGTTCTGTGTTTCAATGTCGTCGAAAAATTGGTTTCTGAAAGAAATCTAACACATACAGGACAAATTATTCACCAGTCGTAGGAAAAAATGGAAATTCTTTCATTTAGCTGGGAATTGTTCGGTTCAGATCTAATGGGGCAGTTACACATACGATGAGACTTAGATCGGTACTCAATCGGTGAATTATTTCTCTAATATGATCGGTTGTCATCGGTTTCAGCATTTCAGACTTTATGTGTAACAGGGTATCGGCGATAAATAGATTATTGATCGGTAAAATACAAAGTAGATCGGTTGTCAATAAGCGACAAATAGCTGGCCAGTAGGAGCTTGGTCGGTGATGATCGCTTATTTGCTTAATTTAACATCGACTGTCGTCGCTTTTACAACGGTTGTCAATCGGGCAGTCGGTGATTGATCCGTGTTCGACCAGAGGTCTATCGCTTTCCATCGGATACAACCGGTGATTCGTATGTGTTCACCGGTCAAAGATCGGTGATGTCGGTGATTAATAGCTGGCAAATCTTTGTTCAGCAGACTGCCGTCGGTTTTTTCATTAAATCGATATATAAGCGATGATAACAGATAAATTTTAGTTCAGTGTATGATATAATGGATGCTCGAAGGGCAATCCAGCAGTTTGGTCTATTGCTGCAACAGCAAGCTCTCTTAAACCTCGGACATGGCATTCACTTGGGCCCCCGAGGTGGAAATGGTCGCCGTCATAGAAGACAAAGATGATGGTGGACGAACTTATGGCCAACGCCAGAAAGAAGACTTCAGTTTGGCCCATTCAGCACTATCCTAACCGAACTCGGAGAGGGTGACACCAGTGCGTTCCAAAACTATCTGAGGTAGAATCCCCATAATGCGCAATTTTGAAATCTAAGACACAAAAAGGACATGTAATAATTTTTAGTTACAAATTGAACTTTTAATCTGAATGCACATATTATCGTATGAAAATTTTTGAGACAAAGTATAGAGACGTTTGCGAAAAAAAAAGTTCCCTATCAAATGCTACATTTCCACTGAATAGAAAATATCATTTTCTCGTGAACGCCGCAATAGTTTGACTTTAAATTGTCAGACTTTTCATAAGAAAATATGTTCCTTTAACCGATTTCATAATCTGTGACTGTCTCGTTTGAAAGTTTTACCAAGAATGGATACCCGGCTGGAAAATGCCTCATCTTTTCCCATCGCTTATAGATATTTATTAATCGGTTGCTTATCACTGACCGATCGGTGATATCGGTTATAAGTAGCTTATCAATCGCTTATTGGTTTGAAATTTTCACCGATCGAGAATTGTAAACAGTTTAAAAATCCCGATCGGTTAATTTTCACCGATGAAACTCATCTTTTCTAAATAGTTTGTGGTGAGTGGCAAATCGTCGGCCAATCGGAGACGTCGGTTGTATATCGGGTTTGGTCGGTTCCGTCCTTACCTGGATAAAACGAACAACCGATCTATCACCGATTGCCATGTGTATAGCCTGGTTAATTTGACCCGAATTTGACCTCTGTGGAAAAATGCTTAAATAACAATTACCGACATATTTTTTCAATTAACAAAACGTTTAATACATTCAATATCGTTTGTTATTCATTCCTATGAAAGCACGTGCAAAGCCGAGTAGGAATAATCAGATTTTTATTCATCTAAATAGCAGGGGTGAGATTCAAGTCAATATAACCTCACTATAACCGCCCTATTAATCATTAGGATACATACTGAATATGAACAAGAACGTGTTAATATCATTGTTTACCGTTCAATTTTAGCGGCATATTATCTGGAAAATTATGCTTTATATATATATAAATAATATATGTGTTTTGGCTATATTTTGCCGGTTTCTTTTCATCAATATATTTCTTTTCATCAATATAAAATACGTATACATTTTTCTCCTTGTAGCTATTTACTTATGGTCGTCAAAGAACCTTTGAACTACAGCTTAAGACATCGTGAAATGGAATTTTAACTTGACCGAGGCTATACTGAATCGCTAGCTAAGCGCGCCATCCAGACGCTTCAAAACAGTGAAAAGGATAATCAACTTTAATACATATTCAAATCGATAAAATCTCAAGATGAGCTTTTGTGATCGTCCAATGTCCGTTGTGTGTCGTGCGTTGTCCATAGTTTCTTTTCTCCTGCAAAACCAGCGGGCCATTCTTGATGAAACTTGGCATGGATCTTCCTTTGGTCAAGCTCTACCAAGGTTATTCAAATGACTGAAATCCACCCTTAACTCTGGTTGCCATTGCAAAAAAGACAAATAAGAATCTCTAAAAATCCTCTTCTTTGAAACCAGCAAGCAGACAGCTTTCACTTTTGTTGTGTAGCTAATTAGTGTACCTCTTCCAAGTTTGGTCGTATCAAGCCCAAGGGGTCATATTTGAGCTCCACCTAGGTGCATCTAGTTTTACATAGAATCAGAGAGCGAACATCTCTTTAAAAAGTCTTCTGTGAAACTAGAAACAGACAGCTTTGATATTTAGTATGTAGCATCATCTAAAGGACCTCTACCAAGCTTGTTCATGAAATGTTCATGATTTTTTCAATGGGTTTGAGCGTTTTTGAATGGTATGAGTGAGTGTTTGGAATGAATAACCATTCTAAATCGCTCACTCAGCGCTCCATTTATTCATTCCAAACACTCACTCAAACCATTCAAAAACGCTCAAATTCATTGAAAATAATTGAATCAACAACGTCATTAGAATATATTTCATAGAGAAAAATCGCTATCACAATGACACAATTCAAATTGTAAGTGTCTCATATGTTCTTGAAGAAATAGGAAGCTATCTATAGAACTCGTATGCATATTTGATTAAAGGGAGGTAATCAATATCGCCAATTTTTTTCATCCCGAACAAAATTTGCGATATTGGATTACATCCCATTAACTTAACTCAAATCTCGCTCGACACACTCATACAATTCATTCCTAATTCATTCCAAAATCATTCACCTTGTCTATTTCACGATGTTGTTAACTGTACGTTTTATTCATACGCCAACGCGGACATCACCAAAGTGTTGAAAATGCCTCGTGGTTTTTTTTTTTTTTTTTTTTGTTGTTGTTGCTTTTTTTTGGTTAGTGTTTTTTTAAATACCGAGTTAAAAATAGCATAATTGGAAACCATGCCCGAGGATTTTGTTATCATTCAACAAATTGATTCATAAAATTTTAGTGAGGAATTCCATTACAGTCCCCTTTGAAATCGTGATCGATTGGATGAAAACGGACCATCTTTTTGTACCGAATTTACATAAGGAAAATAGAAGCCCCAGTTTTCTACACTTATAAAAGCACGATGAAACTATCACCTTTTTTAGTCCATGAGCCAGAATGGGTTTTGTTCCCCCCCCCCCCCCCCCCCAAGGGGAATTTTGTAGACCATATTTTTCTGAAAGTCCATGGTATGTAGAACATTTTGAGACATGTTAGCACTCTGGCGAGTGGGGCTTTTGTAAGATACATTACTTTAAAGTAGCATACCCCACAAAATTTTGAAAATCAAATTTAAAAGAGTACCCAAAAAATTGAAGTCAAAATGACAAAAAGTTGACTTCTTATACATATATTCGTGTTGCTGATTAACTGTAGGGTCCATTTATGGAATTATTTGAAAAATCTGTTTATCTTAAGAGTCATGATATTGCAGTAAAATACGTTACCCTTAAATTTCATAGAAAGCAATGAATATAGAAATAAATTGTCTATCCCTGCCTCACTGGGAATTTTGTTATCATAATAATCCCCCTTGAATGCATGATATGGAAATAAAATGCGTTACTTTTGAATTTCAAAGAAAGGCAGATATATAAAAATATTTTTTCCATAGCTGCCCCATTGGGAAGATTGTTAACAATGCTTTTCTAAAGGCCTATGAAATATTGAACATTTTGAAACTTGTTAGCAGTCTGGCCACTGGGGCAAACGCAAGATACGTTACTTTTAAGAAATCAACCCATAAAATTTTCATACAACAATTTTAGTTGTATGTCTTGCTATAGAAATTTCCTGTAAATTAGTCAAAATAAAATGATATTGTGTTTTGTTAATGATATTTGTTATTCTGGGGGTATTTGAAGCCCATTAACATTTTGACTTTAAAAATATAGCCCTTACAAGCAATGTATGGATGTAAAATACGTTACATTTAAATTTCAATTTAATGTATTCAAAAGAAATGTTATATTCATCAATGCTCTACTGAATGTTTTGTTGACTGTGTTTTTCTATAAGCCTCTGTTCTTTGGGAGATTTTAATTTCTTTTATGCATCTGGCCATCAAGCTTTTTGCAAAATACGTTACTCGAAAGTAACCAATTTACCCATCAATTACCATAGGCTTATTCATATCTCCTCTGATTGCAATTATTGTAAAATCCCTCATTGTCTAAATCAACTATAAACAATAACTGTTTAAAGTATTTTAAGGTATCAATATAAATTTTAATCATTTCAAGACGCATTGTGGTTTTAAAAGCGTGCAAAATACGTTACCACTTCTTTATAGGTATAATTATTACCGCTATCATTGTTTAAGGAAATGCAACGAACACAATGTTGAGGCAGCTTCCAAACACAATGTTGAAGCAGCTTATGGTTTCTTCTATGTTTGAGACTTTTTTTCAATTTTTAGAATAAAACGCAAGTTATATATGTTACTTCTGATGATGATAAGAGACAGTTTTCATTGTGAAAAATGATGAACAAATAGATGAAAAAAGCTGTTCCTACAATATTTTTAAGCAATATTTCCATCAATTTAGTATAAAAGAGTTATAAATATTTCTTAGAGTTGATCATGAAAGTAGCCCAGTTGGTAGCACATTGGATTTGGTAGCGCATTTGACTCCATATTATAGGTACAAGGTTTCATCAGCCAGTACAAACGAGTTGATTATCATTCATCTTCGTTGTATAAGTAGCTAGAGGCTTTAATAGGATGATGTGTTGAATAGAAGGATCTGTACGATAAATACAAGGAATCCATGGTTAGGTGGATAAGCCAGCTCAATAAGAGTATTATACTGTTGAAATGACCTGAAAATTCCTTGAAGCATTTTAGCTCTCTATTGTTTCCAATTGAATGCAAAGTACATTGCATGCAATCCTAGTTTTGCCAAGAAACTGCGCAATTCAGTTCAATACTGAAAATTTACACGAGTATGACCATATTATGTTCAAATGAATAGAACATTGCCGTATACATTTTGATTTAGCTATCAAAGAGAGTAATATATGTTACATTTAAAAGACTTTTTTTTAGAAAATCAAACATAATTGCTGCTTCCAAAGGATAATTAGGTGCAAACAAATTGTAATTCTCTTGAACATGATTAGTTCTTACAAAAGTAAAGATTTTTGTAAAACAAAGATGCTTTAACTTTGAACTAGATACAAACTACAAGTACTTTTTATGCAGAAAGAAACATGTCTTAGATAGAATTTGCGCTTCTTTTATATCTTACATTCTAAAACAATAAAAGAATTATGATAAATTGCTTAAGCAATAGGATTTCATCAATATCAAGCCCTCATTCAAATACAACCCAAGACTTGATTCATAAAAATAAGAAAATTGCATGATGGGTCTGTAAGTCGCATGCTTATAATATTCTATTTGCATTCCTGTTCGACATTGCTGGCTGACTTTCAATACATTTGTACATGCAGTTTGTGTTACAGTAGAGAAAAGAATTGAAGAATGCCCATTCTAATTAATATACTCATGGTTCTTGGGCATAACTCTCATATTTTTCTCATATGCACAAGTACAAGACTCTTCTACTAACCATTAAGTTTTATTCTAACCACTTGGCCAACATTCCAGACAAACAATTTAAAAAACATGCAGTAAAAAAAAACAAAAAACAACATCCTAATCAAAGGAAAACAATAATTTTGATTTAAATGGCTACAGTATTGACACTGAAGTGCATTTAAGATAATTGCAACTTGTTTCATACAAATGGTAACATACGTTACTAGATTATGACCATCGGTATTCTGTTTCAAAACATTTATAGGCAACGAATAAACCAATGCACCAAATTAGAGATAAAAAATGATAAACTTGCTTAAGTGACTAAGTAATTTTGAAAAAAGTTTCAATTAATTAAATTTTTCAGCTGTCATGCTGCATTGTGTGATAGATATGTAATTGCATGAACATATATTTCCCTACAAAGTACATATCCATATCTATCAAAAATCCAGTATTTTTATTGAATATTTCAAGATATTTGTAATTTCTAATGTAAAATGATTATCAAGATCTGTGCTGATTTAGAAGGGTGTAGGTATTTCGATTTCAGCACTTGGATATACATGTATTAATGATTTGGCTATTTCAAAATTATGATCTCAAATCTTATTATCAATTTTTAACTTTGTGAGATGGGATACTACAAATGGTACTAACTTCAATTTGTGTGATTTATCACTTTACATTAAAAGACAATATGTAAAAACTAGCATTAAATAAGAATTTTCTTCTTGGCTGTTCAAAGATATAACGTTGACTTCTCAATTAAGGTCTAATCTTTAATACCATAAGTGCTAGAGGATGTTTGATCTTTTGTTGGTTACGCATTTACTTTCAGTGCTGATGCATTTTCTAAGAAACAGAACTGAGAGCTATAAATGCAAAGAACTTTAACCTTTATTGATAAAAAATAAAACAGTTTAAACGGGTTTTGGTAAAATATTTTCAGGTAACGTATGTTACAACATTCCTTTAGAGACACTTCTCAATTAAGGTCTAAACTTTAATACCATAAGTGCTAGGGGATCTTTGATCTTTTAATGGTCACGCATTTACTTTCAGTGCTGATGCATTTTCTAAGAAACAGAACTGGGAGCTATAAATGCAAAGAATTTTAACCTTTATTGATAAAAAATAAAACAGTTTAAACGGGTTTTGGTAAAATATTTTCAGGTAACGTATGTTACAACATTCCTTTAGAGACACAAAACATTTGTTGTTATAAGGATATCAGTTATAAATAATATTTTTATTTTATTATGCATGATCAGAGTAGTAAATTACACCTGCCATTCTCCTTTCTGTTTATGAACTGCATATGAAATTAACATTGTATAAAGGATTTGAAAGGACATGCGCTCGAATCTTTTCATTTCTAAGTATAAAACACGTAATATGCAGGCTGAAATAAACTATGTAAATATGAATTCATCATATTATCTTGTGAATTATGCCAACAAGTGTTGACTTTGAATATTTTTGGCACCGAAATGCCAATAACTTTATATAGGCCAATATTGAGAAACAATTTTGTAATTATAACGTATATTTCACATATTTTCCCGAATCATTCAGGATTCTGTGGATGTTTTATCACTCTCACTCAAGAATCATGTATGAGATAGTACTAAAAATTGCAATTTGCCCAAAGAATTTCACAAAATGGGAGCGAAATGTAGCATTTAATAAGGTTCTTGGATGGGTGATATCAAAGTAACGTATCATACAAAAGCCCCACTCGCCAGAGTGCTAACATGTCTTAAAATGTTGCTTATACATGTACCTTTCAGAAAATCATAGTGTACAAAATTCCCCCTGAGAGGGGGAACAGGGGTCCCAGTAGCCCATAGTCTATTTCGCAAGATGGAGATAACTCTTTGATAACTTAACAAAATCCATCCTTAAATGGAGAGGTTTTTCCACAAATGTATACGATCTTTTAAAAGAAATTTTACATTAAAGCCATTCACCGCAACGCTACATTATTTTTCCAAATCGGGACAATTATAGCATGAAAATATGATGGCAAAATGAGAATGGCCGTATGATTATAAAAATTATATAGTCTGCGATATTAAGGTTCATGTAAAGTGTTTGAGACCCAATTTTAAGGGCGTTCATTTGCCAAGAAAAAGAAGTATGTCCAGGAATATTGTGTATGAAAATGAAGCTATTTATGAGCACAAGCAGTTTAAAAACATAAGACTGTTATAGCTATAGCGGTATAGCCAAAACATTGTGGAAAAGGGTCATTTTGTACAGAACAAGCAACTGCATGACTGTTGGATAAAATTGGCTCATATTTTAACAAAGTCTAGCCTTAAGTACCATCCAGGTAGTGCTAAAACCATTGGTATAAAACTCGGCCCCAAAACGTAGTTATGCAAGCAATTTATTTTGACTTATTTTATAAACACATATGTCATATATGTCATTCTAATTTTGTAAATGTGTAGATCTTTTTAGGGTATGGTGTGTTATCACAACATAAATAGACATTAATTGTTTATATACCTGTAAGGTTGTTTAGCAATATATCAATTTCTATTTCACAGAATGATAAATATATAGTAATATTGTAGATCATTGAATTAAAAAAAACTATAATTTGATATAAATCACAGAAAATATTTCACAATATTATGGTGTGATGTTGCACCATACCTTACATCTATTTTGAAAACAGACCAAACCGGTTTGACATTATGTTGACAAAATAAATGGAAATTGGTTGTTTCAAAAGAGCCTTTTGAGACTGAGTTTTATATCTAAGGTTGTAGCACTACCTGGATGGTACTTCAGACTGTACTTTGTTAAAATACGGGGCAATTTTCTGCAACCGTCATGCAGTTGCTTGTTCTGTACAAAATGACCCTTTTCCATAATGTTTTGGCTATACCGCTATAGCTATGGCGATCTTATATTGCCTAACTGCTTGTGCTCACGAATAGCTTCATTTTTATATATATAATACCTGGACATACTGCTTTTTCTTGGCTAATGAAGTGTCCTAAATATTGGGTCTCAAACACTTTTCATGAACCTTAATTATCTTTTACAGGGGCCTTTTTTCAAGAAAAATATCGTACGATTTATCTTATAATTATCGTACGATTATATTTAAGACGGTCGTAAACGGCTTTCACAAAATTATCGTCGAAAATCGCAGAATATACGACCTCATAAGATTATCGTAAAGTTGATCTTTCACATCTGCACGTGCTGATCATATGATATAAACTTCCGCGTTAGTGGGTAAATTGTCCGCTTTTTACAATCCCAACAAAGGGTAAATCAGCAAACTGACCGTAGAAAAGCCATTTACTTGTATATTAATGCATATTTAACAAGGGTTTTTAAACTAAATTCGTCGAACTTCACAATTCTCATCGATATCTAAATATCTATGTCAAAATAATTATACAAGTTCTCATAATTGCATATAGTTAATTTAGCTTACACTGCCGATTCCCTTTCCAATGGGAGTACACCGGCTGTCGCGCCGAATTGGAGCAATCGAACATTGGACCGCATGGTAAAAATGCACTTGTTCTAGTTAATGATCATCTCCACCAAGTTTTCGGTGTATGACTTTATTATCATTTTATTTCATTATCATTGTTGTTTGTTTGGTTTGTTGTTTTCTGGTGAAGTATATGCATGTATACAAATACAAAATTGTTAAAAAGGTGAGAATAATGGCTCATCCATTTTGCTTATATGTATTTGTTATGTAATTCTTTAAATCTGTATAGTTCTTTGCCAATGTGGAAGGTATTGAAACGAACTATAGAAGGATGGTATTAAAAAGACTTTAGATGGATATTATATCGTCATCGCTTTCATACAAAATTACCGATAACTCTAAGTTCGGTTCTAGTACAGTGCTCGTTGTCGTATTCGTGTAACTACGATAGTATATGTAGCTTAGACATTTTTCATCTGGCTTAGTATCGCCGTTCACTTATTGTATTTGCTTGATTATTTGCTCAGTTCGTATTTGACGAAAGAAAGAGAAAAAAATTTAGTGCAGCGGTTTTGTTGTTGCTGTTTTTGTTATTGTTGTTAATAAGAAATCCACCAATTTATCAAGAATTGTATGGTTTTGACGATAGATTTTGGAATTTTCCTTTAATTAATGTAATTCTTGAAGCATAAAACACAGGAATCAACATTGCATTATGTGAGAGTATTTTTTTTTAAAAAAGTAAGTGATTTATATATGTGTAAAAATCTATTGATTTGGTATCTCCCACTTTCTGTGTCACAAGGAAGGGTTAAGCAAACATTTTCAGCCATGATCATGACAGGGTCGATTCTTACGATAAATAAACAACTTAAGGCAACTATGTAAACATTCTGCGACAATCGTACGATTATCGCAGAGTAAAATCAAACATCGAAATGATGATGCATCAATTGTATTCATTATATCTCGTTTTTTACACTATATTGTTCTGGGAAATTTTGCATGTGCATAGCTAAAAATCGTTCTAACATCCTCGAGAGCTAGAAAGGAATCTGAGAAAATTTTAGGCTCATAGGGACAAAATCGTAAAATTTACGACTTGTCTGAAGGTGTCGTATATTTTTAAGGTAGATTTTACGATACGACGCCTTTCTTGAAAGCCAAAAAGTTTCTTGAAAGCCAACTATTATCGTACGATTGCGATACGACCAAATTACAATCGTAGGACCTTTCTTGAAAGAGGCCCCAGGTTTTAAACCTATTTATTTTACATCGATTGGGGAACAAGTTCTTACAACTTAGATTAATCCCTCTCGATTCTGGGATGATCTTATCGAATAAATCCCAAGTTTTTACAGGTAAAACGAGTGGTGTTTCAGAAGTTCGTGGACTGACGCTATATCTCAAAGACTGCTTATCGTACAAAAATATAAATCACACATTTTTTTATTGTGCTTACTTTCTTATACTCACACACCAAATTTAATTGAAGTACGCCGAGCAGATGTCATCGTTTGAGCGTCCAAAGCGTAAACTATGCGCAAAACGGCGCACACTGCAAGTTTCTGACGGATGTCGCTGACCTCGAGATATTCAAAACCCATACTGTACTTGGGATTTATTCGATAAGATAATCCCAAATTTCGATATACGGCAAAGAATTCCTAAATGCGCCATGACATCATCAATTGCAGGGTTACAGGGCTTTAACATTAGGAATCATTAAGTGTCTAAATGACCTGACATTCTGTAATATAATTCAATAACAGTTTTTAAAAGCAGTTTAAACTTGTCATTCATTTGATACCAAAATAAAGTTGTTGTTTTTTTATATTCGATTTTTTTTACAGTTGCTTGTAATCAATGTTGCATTGTGGGAATATTGTTGTGGTAACTCTTCACCAAACAAATGCGTTTGAGTGTTAGGCTGTGTATATTAATTAGTGCTACAGTCATAGAATGTGTAAGCGTTAAACGTAAAAATTATTCTTTGCGTTGTTTGACGTTATTAATGTCTCTGTGGCAACGCCTGTTGAGCGCGTTCTGTGAATAAATGGGATAAAAATGTTATACATTAACTCCTAAATGTTTGATATTCATCATATGATAATTCCAATGAGTTCTGTTGAACAGTCTCTGAGATATAAAGAAAGTCCTTGTACTTTTAGAACACCCCTCATATAATGCAGACAGTTTCTATTGGCTACAGAGTAGTCGGATATAATGTAAATTGTCTGACCCACCAAACCTAAGAATCTCAGTTCCGAATCATCGGGTAGATAGATCATGTCCCAAACAGTAGATTTTCATTTACTCCATTTTTTCTCACACGTTTTCTAGGACAATAAAAAGAACACAGAAAAATAAGAAAGAAATATTTTCATGCACAACGAACAATCGCCGAAAATTGAAAACTGTGGTATATGGCTTTGAGGTTTTATTATACTTAGAACGTCCCTCAAAGTTGTCTGCGAAATGTTTAAACCCTGACCTTTAACACATGTTTGAAAGGATCATCGGCTTTCAAAATGCACAGTGAAAAGAACGAGAATATTCAATTTTAATCTTTCCCGAACGAGTTTTGAGAAATTTCTTAAATGGAAATATTTTATGATTTATTTTGAAACAGTAAATATCTTTGTCGGGAATGACGCTACAAAACGAAATATTTCCTCGCACAAAGCCATATTATAAAACATTACACCAGTCTTTGGGATGTAGAAAAAATGTTATCTGATTACTTCTTGAGCTTTATATAGTATTTAAAGAAGACTTTGCACTGATACCATCAAATAGGGCCTGTGAAGTGACAATACTAGTTCGAAGTAATTATTTGTGTAAGTACTACACGCAATGATACAATTCGGGATTTACCAGTGTACAGTTAGTTATTTCGTGAAATTGACATTCACCTCAATCAAAACCATTCTAAACCGCTGACTCAGCGCTCCATTCATGAATTACAAACACTTACTCATACCATTCAAAAACGCCAGAACCCTTTGAAAAATATAGAATCAACAACGTCATTCAAAATAAATTTGGACAGAGAAAAAACTTTGACTAGATTGCATATTATTGTATGTGCTGCAAATGGGTGACGGAATATAAACCAATATGCTTTTCGTCAAAGTTTACTTGAAGAAAACATCCATTACATGTATACGTTATTTATAAACGGACGTCATTAGTTATGGTTTTGACAGCCAACCTTTGCCATTACGTTATTTCGAACTTGCTTAATGATAGTACAATATGCTATAAACAAATGAATATTTGGTCAAGGACCGAAGAAAAACTTAATGCTTATACAGGTTAAGACAAAATGGCACTTTAAAATAACACGTTCGGGAATGCAATTTCAGGTAAAAATGTGTATGAAATAAAACTACAATGAGCATTTAGGATCATATGTTATTATAAACATCACTTGTATTGAATCTAATTCTTCGAAATTTGCATCACATGTGTTTTCCAGAATATTCTTGAATAATCCGAAATCGTTGACTTTGCAGGGCGGGGCCTAAATATCGGGTAGTTGCATTTTAGTTTGAGGTAAATCAGTTTTTATTTCTCAGTTAACCCTTTGCTGTTTAATCCCTGCTTTTTACGTGCCTGTGATTTTATGATTGAGAAAACATTGTGAAAAAAGAAAAAATTGCTTCTGACAAGCAATTCCGTCTTTTTCCACACTATTTTCTACCCTACTGAATGGTTATTTTTCAAATTAAATCCACTTCAAATTCTCGTCTGCAAAACCTTTGAATTTGGACAGGTCTAAAATTTTGTAAAACAGGAAAGGGTTGAATAGATAGTCAACATACTCCATTTCGTACGTTAGTAACCAAACTCTCGTTACTCCAGCTTGGCTAGGCTGTAATTACGAGGATTTGGTAACCCAATGAGCACGCTTATCCGTTTCGTTTAAGACACAATTGTCGACTTACTTGTGAAAGAACCAAAAATATTGAAAAGTGAACTAGCCAAATTACGTCACTGCTAAGCCCTGCCCTGCTAAGTAATTAATAAAGCAGAGTACATAACCAAAAATGTTCTGTTTTTGTACATCAAACAATTTGTATCATGTTAAATTTTGCTCTCTCTTCCGCATCTTATGTTTCCTAAAATGTCGTATTGTATTGAAATGACAATACATTCTGTAAAGACGCGTCGATGTAATATAGAAAGTAATTGATTAAGTGTAATGTTTATTCCTCAATTAGTTTCATGTTTCCTGATAAATAGCTCAATAAAACTCAGTTATATTTATAAATCTATACAAAACTTTTTTAAATCCGATCGAAAACGGCTCACAAATCTATCATTTGGGTAATGTTTAAAATCTTTTACGGCTATAGATGAGAGACCATTCTTATTGCATTGTAATCATATTAAAGGCAAGGGTGACAGCCTAAGTTAAAGGCAGGCTTCTTTGATAGTCGCTTTTTTAAGCGGTTTGTACGACCGATTGTTTACATTCATCGAATAAGCCACAAAATGCACCGTAATGTCTACTTAATAAATGAAAGCTGAAAGTACTGATGGTGAACGAATCTGTTGGCATTCTAAAGAGATATATTGAATTCGTTGAGTAAAAAGAAATTATGAATTTAAAAAATAATCAAGGGAAATGTAAAAAAAGAAAGGTAGAGAGAGTGACAGACAAAGACAGACCTATAGATAGAGAGCGATAAGCATAGAAAAAAAGAAAACAGGCAACTATAGTGTCTAGACTGATTCTTTTCTGAACTCAAAAAAAAGCAGTCAGAAAGGAAATTTAATTTCGACATGCGGAACACATATTTTAGTAGATTAAACAGCAGTCTTTCTGAATTTTGACTTTTAAACGTTATCCGCTATGGCTCTGGAACGACCTGAATGGGGCCCCCATCCTCCGAATTAAAAGACCTCTGTTTCTTAATTGTAATTACAAGGTTTTGGTCTCTTTTGGTAATATTCAGTCTTGAGAAAGAATGATTATCTGATACCATTGCGTAAAAAAGAAGTAAAAAAAAATAATAAAAAAACCCCAAACAATTCGATAAAATCTATGTAGGAAGGTATTTTGTAAAGCTAATGAATTGTCCAAATGTAGTCGTTGTTTAAATTTTATTGCTCCTACCAAACGGCGGACAATCATAAACCTAAGAGGGTACAAGATGGAAGCTACCTACGGATGTATGCATATTATAGTTCTGCTACGAGAAATACCAATTTCCATGTTAAGGTAAAGGTGCCCCAGTCCACAGGCGATTGATTCACAATCCAAATTTCGTTTTTTTGTAATATTTTACATACTTCCGGTAAAACAAATAGATGAATGATGGGATTGGGGAAATTCTAGAGCCATCCGAGGGATAGAAGCGCTACTATACAGTTCTAGTTAAAATGTCAAGTACTTTGAAGAAAAATATTTTGTTATCAGTGTAATAACTAAGTGTGACTTATTTCAAAAGCGACGTCGCCGCTTGCAAGAATTTTGGGACTTCAAAGGGTGCCGACTCGCGATGACCCAGCTAGCTCAAGACGTGTTGCGTTTTCACTACGAAACACTTCCATTCCATGTACCGGGTGCATTTAAACATCACAAATTTTAGGATTTAATACAGAATTATTTATTTCACACGTGAATAGGTAATGATTTATTAGACCGCTTTGTCCATCGGTAGCGGAACATTGAATATTGCATCGTCTGGAACTTCCTATCTTGTACAGATAATAACAATAATGATAATCTCGGCTTCTGCTAACACAATCACTTGCTTTTGAAATGGTCGAAGGTGACCGTATTTCGATAGATGACTTTAAATGACAGAATTACAATTCATTAGCTAACATTTTATTTTATTTTTCAAATTTATAGCCTTAATAGAAAAATTGGAAAGCGTATTTGGTAGCGCACGTATTTCAATCGATATTTACGAACATGTTAACAGTGTGCTTATCTTAGATACCAAAATACGTATTTTTTTTAATTAATAAAGGGTCTGAAATAATAGCGCCCCCACGACGTTTTGCATCGCGCCCGGGCGCGTTTAATAGGAGAAATACGGTAGGAACATTCCATTCGTTTGTAAACTTGACCTTTCGTAACTTATAAGCAAAGACTTCATTCATAAGAAGGCAGGTAAAATCGTAGTAGGTTATCACGTGTGGTATGGCCAATCAGGGGTGTGTAGAAGTTCAAGAGTTCACGACCTAAATAAACACATATTTCCGGCAAATTACTACAAGTTGCAACAGCGAAGGCTTAGATCAAAAACATAGTATCTGTCTATAACAAGTATAGACACAAACTTTGTTTTTGCTCTAAACCCTCGAAAAGCTTACGCGGATAATCAAAACGCTTCACTTAACATTGCAACCTCACTTTGTGTTTTTAAATGGTAATTTTCATTATCTTCACTTGATGAAGAATGCTAGTATTACGCTATTTACGAAATAAACATTGATTTTGTATAGAGAAGTCTTTAGAGATACTAAATTGAATCTAAAGAGGTACTGCTTTATTTAAAACCTATTAAGATCCTACAGGATTTTCCATCCGTACATGTATATAACACAGTTAATAACGGGAAACCTTGGAAAAACTCGATGACGTCAGTTTAAATGGCATTAACCCTCGAAACTTTGAACAAAAATATTCAACGTCGCCAATGCTTCTCGTTTAAGTCACTGACGTGAAACCATCGTATCCTTATATAAATATCTTTAGATTCTTAAATAACGGCTGAAAAATCTTAAAGTTTGAGAATGATTCGTCATTCTCAAAAATTAAGATTTTTCAGCCGTTAATTACAGTTAAAAATTCAAATCTAAAGAAAGCCCCGGTTGTTTCCGCGCTAGTTTTTCTTACACTGTTTCCGCCTAACAAAATGCACAATTTTGTTTCATACCCATCCGCCTTATATACATCCGAGGTCTGTTGCAGTTTACGGAAATGGCCGAGTGACGTTCCGAATACCCTCACCGCCAGCTTTCTGCTTGATGTTTACGGGAAAGACCGAACCATTTCTGTTTGAAATTCGAAAGCCCAAATGTGCAGCGGGATAATAGTAACCCATTTAGTCAAACACATTCAAAATATCCCATAAACAAATTAGACTACCGGCTATTATTCTCGTGTCTAGACCAAACATGAAAAGGGCGGTCCAGTCGTTGACAGCGTAAAGACACACCGAATACAAAGTCGAGACAAGCACATTGGTGAACGTGTTTATCTTGTATATAAATGAGTTCCTGTCAGACCTGTTGAAAGATTACAAGGTTCTTCCCAACTATTTTCTTTGCCAGACAAACGATTAAGATGCATAAATAATGCATAGATCCAAACAGTCAATCATCTAATCTTTTCGTGTTTTTTATTGAATCCTGGATAAAATAAAGTGTTTGTAATTTAAGTGGAATGAAATAAAGAAACTATGGGATTAAAACTCTAATTACGTGATCAATTTTTTTTCGTCTGCAATTATCCAGTTCGACTTAAAATTGTTTTCGTGCTGAATGCCTATTTTAAGCTTTGGACCATTTTTTTCCCGGCGAAACCTTAGGGGCTTTGGTTTTTGAAAGCCCAAGGACTCTCGAGAATAAGAACTACTGAAGTTAATGAGTTAAAGATCTTAAAAAAAGACTGTGTTCTTTAAAAAACAAGAGGATAATTGACCATAAAGTGCTCATATTAGGTAAAGTTACTAGCATTCTGACCAAGACATTTCAGCCCCGGACATTGCCTCTAGAGTGTACAAAATGGTTTTCTAAGATTTGATCCCGTGGGCTAGTTCTTGATCCTACAACATCCAATTATAAAGTCATCTGGGATATGCAGACAAACATTCATACCAAATTTCAAGATATCTGAGCCATAAATGTGGCATCTAGATTGCTCACAATTTGTTTCGAAGATTTGACCCCGTGACCTAGTTTTTGTACGCTTTGATCGAATAGCAAATACACCCAAGGTTTTCCAGAGGGTTGACTCCATGACCTCGCTTTTTCCTGCACTGGACCAAAAATAGTTCTCATCCGAGATTTCGTGTCGACAAACATTCTGACCAAGTTTCAAGACATTTGGACCACAAATATCACATCAAAAATGCACACAATGTTTCAAAGATTTGACCCCCCGTGACCTAGTGTTTAAGCCTCTTGAGCCAATTTCGAACTTGTCCGAGGGCTGATTGAGTCAAGTTCTGACCAAGCTTCATGACATTTTGACATAAATACGACTTCTAGGGTGCACAGTAGATGCTGACGGACGACCGGACGACATACACAGCTAGATCAAAATAGCTCACCAAGAGGATTTTGTGGTCACGTAAGCTAAAAAAATCAAATTACAAATGTAATTACCGAATAATGTGAGTGGGCATGATATTTCGAAAATCGTTCAAGATTGTAAGAACTTATTCCGGAGATGCTAAATCTAAATGTTTGCTCTTAGACAAATGCACTTATCTTTTATCTAAAAATGTATTCCAAAAAGCAAACTTGATCACGGAAAACATCCAAGTTTATTTGAAAACTATGCACGGTTGTATGAGTTAACCAGACGATTTGGATATATTTGCGAAAGTTTGGTCTAAAAGAGCCCCACACATACCTAAACCTATAATCGTGAATATTTCTTTCTAGCCGTATACAATGAGCGCACTTGACAAATTCACATGTAAGTTCATTCCGATTTACGTAAGAAAAAGAAATTAGGTCATAAGATTATATAAGGCCTTTCTTTCAGGAATGTTTAATAAATTGTCAGCGTAAAGATATCAAAGAGATGTGTGGTCACTTCAATCACTATAATTAAAGATGAAAGCAGGGGTTATTCTTGATAGTATCTGATTCATTTCTGATTTGTGCTTGTGTGTGATGTTTTATAAGTCACATGGGCGCAAGTTAAAGGCTCGTATTAGCACTTGCAACCTGATCAGAGTCTTAACTGTGCGATTAAGATAGTCAACCCCACAGTCTCGGGAAAATATGTATATACCCTCACCCATCCTATAAATTATGCAAATTATATTGGGAGACATTTTTTTTTCTTTTCAAACGCGTTTCACACTTATTCTTGACAAATTTCGCATGAAAGTTGACCTAAAAATGGGGTTCGAACTCACTGCAACTTGGCAGCGAAACGTGTTACCGACCTTACCAGGTACTGGGACATCTTACGATCATTTTTTTGCGTAAGTCGAAAAATTAAAGTTGCTTCTACAGTGGTAACTAACTATGGAATTCTGCCATGAAACATCTCATTGGAATTGTTTTCACGATTCACGATTTCAATGGAAAGTTGCAAGGCAGTATCTAACTGTGGATGAAAACACAAGACCCAATTTGTTATTTTGACTTGCGATTTATTTTGTTGTAAGAAGTTTAGTAAAATAGGCCCCTTATTATGAATACTAGTCTATAGCAAGCTACACTAAAAAATTAGCATCATGTACTTGACAAGGTGAATGATTTTCGAATAATATTTAATGAGTATGTTTAGCAAGTTTTGAATGTAATTTAATGGACTAATAGATATAAAGACAATAAAGCTATGACCATTGAAATTGGGCGAAAATAGCGATGTTTTATAACCTCCCTTTCCCTTTCCACTTTTATTATGCACTTTTGATGTGTCCATGAAAAAAATATATGATGGAGGAGGGGTTATATGCAAAAGGTAAAGTCCGAGGGCGGAGCCAAATGCCCTTTTCTGTGTGTAAAATAGTTTTTTCTGAATGTAAACTGGTTGAACAAGTAATGATAATGACGTTTTAAGAATTTCAAAGAAAGCGAAGCGCAACATTTAGCACGCAAGTTAATGACCTCAAAACATTATAATTAGCTCAAGATGACCTTGGCGGAGCTATCAGTGTACACAGTAGCATACATGACATGCGATTTTTTTTTTTTTGCTAAAAAGTTCTTATTATTTCTTATCATACATACATTTTACGCCATTGTATTATACTGACTGTATCGGTATGTATCTACCATTTTCCCATTCGAGTGTCTCGTTTCTGGACAAATAGCTTAATAAAATATAGTCCATATTAATAAGTTTCCAAGGAATCACTCTTTATTACAATTTGTATGAAATCTGTGTTTTGTGTAATGTTTTCTCAAGTTTCATGTCTCGCGACTATTGCTTTATTGGCACCAAGCGTATTTAACAACTTATCTCATGCTCTTTATATAGAACAAGCTTATGTAAGTGAAGTATCCTCTCATTACACAATATCATTACGAAATATATGCTACAGTGAACAACACCGTGAAATTGACAAGGAGAATGATTTTAGAATGATTTAGAAATGAAATTGAATGAGTGTGTGGAGCGAGTTTTGATTGAATTTAATGGGAGGTAATTCAGTATTGCAAATTTTGTTCAGGATGAACAAAATTAGCAATACATGTATTGATTACCTCCCTTGAATAACATATGCATACAAGTTCTATTGGTAGCTCCCTATTCCTCAAGAACCTATCAGACGCTTACAACTTCAATTAATTAAGTGATATCATGATTTTTTCCCCAGTTATTTTTATTTTGAACGAAGTTGTTGTTAAATGTTTTTCAGTGAGTTTGGAGCTTTTTTGAATGGTTTGAGTGAGTATTTGGAATGAATGAACGAAACGCTGAGTGAGCGACTTAGAATGGTTTTGATTGAGTCAATGTCAATTTCACGATGTAATTAACTGTAGTTTAGCGCTACCGAGCTATTAGAAATTGTTATATTTTTTCGAAAATTTATTCCTGCAAAGTTTGACCAGACCGACAAGAAAATAATGGCAAATGATCCAAGTCGACTACATTTCGTCACCAAATTGCTCCTAAGATGTTCCAGACTTTTTGTCGTTTTTGAAAGAGTATCGAATAAACAACTATCTCTAAGAAAAGTTATAAATAGGCGTTTCTTCAATTTTGGAGATGCGATATATTCATTAAGTGCCTTTACTATCATAAAATAAGGCATAGGAAAAAAAAAAAAAAACAGTTTAGCCAAACATTGAAATTAGCTTCACCGGTTAAAGCCAGGTTTTTTCAACTGACTGGCATTCTTTGGGTGAATTCGATTTAAAAATTGATATTTGCCTTGCACAAGCGCCATTCCCCTGCTTGAAAATTGTTAACAGGCGTCATGCAGGTCAAACATTTGACCGAAAAACAACTCCCTTACTAATACTTTTGCTTGATAGGTATGTCAAATTATTCAATTTTTGTTAGAGGTGTTAAAGTTAGTTTCGCCTAATCATTTATTTGGAGAAAAACAAAAAAACAAAAACAACAACAAAAAAAAAAAAAAAAAAAAAAAAAAAACACACACATGAGCCTATGCGTGAGATTTCCAACTTTGCGTTTAGTAGATGGATAAGATCTCAAAGTATTTGCTGACCACCAGGTAATCTTGTATTTACAGTTTGACGCTTTGAACATTTCAAAAAAATCGTAGCTACATGTATGTATTCAAATAGCATTTACAATTAGAAGAGAATTCATCCTAATATCTAATAAAAATGAATGAAATCTGGATATTTTGCAGTATTTTAATGAGCTGAATTCGCAAGAAAATATTGGAGATTTGAATACTGCACCAACGAAAGAGAGTGATAACTTGCGTGACAAATTTAACATTATTATAAAGAACTACAGTTCAATGAATATCCTTTTCATGAATATGTTTTTGTTAAGGTAGTGAAACTGTAATAGTTTCGCAACATTTCGGAAATCAAGCTCTTTCACAATGTTGAACGCGGTTTCCTAATGAAAAAACCTCGGTCAACACTGTTTAAGCTCATCAATTTCGAAACATTTCGGAAATATTATGGGTCAACTACCTTAAAGGCAAACAGTTTAAACATTTTATCGTCTCACAATACGTGCATTTTTTGTTATCGTTTTTTTTTTGTTGTTGTTGTTGTTTGTTTGTTTGTTTGTTTGTTTGTTTGTTTTTCTCATTTTAGGCACCAATCAGTGTCACGGATGTTTCAATTTTCCAAATATATATTCAGTCGAGTTAGACTGCGCTGAAAGGTTACGAGCCTGTGGAGTGACTCACGAACACTATTTACGTGCGCATTGACGTCCCTGAGACAGGAGCCATGTCATTCGGAACATCGCTCGGACATTTCCGTAAAGTGGAAAGTACCTCGGATGTAAGTGTAATAATTTTTGGTCCATTTCGGCTCCTGATGGTACTTTGGTTAATTCGCTTGAAGAAAAGCAAATTCCTTTAATGCTTTCAGATCGTCTATAGAGATTATTTTGGCATATCATGATTTGAAAGCAAAACGCAGTAAAACACTGCGTTTTGTTTTCAAATAATAGTATGCCCGATTTTTACCTTACGTTGATTTTGTTTTTCGCAGCGTCATTCCCCGTTATATTTGTGACGTCATATAAACCCACGTGCGAAATGACGCGCTTTCGTGGATGCGCTCGTATATATTTCCGAGGTCTATTCCGTAGAATCGCCGAGGGTTCCCGATTGGAGCCACGGGTTAATAATTGGGGTTTACACGGGTTGACTGGTAAGTGTCTGCTTCTTCTTCTCTTCTTCTGTCGCATACAGGAATCTGTCATTTGTCATAAATACACGTCGTTGACGGTGAGTTTCGAACGTCTAGCCTTGGGTAGACCCTATCGGAACATCGCTCTGACTTTACCGTAAAGGGGGTAAGTGTAGTATTTTTGTCTTGATTTTCGCTACGTCATCTTCAGTTTGTAACGTCTTGTAAACCCACGTGCGAAATGATTATTCCCAGGCCTATTCCGTAGAAACAAAGGGTTCCCGATTGAGGTAGACCGCCTCTGATGAAAACTCATAAAATCAGCATGACTCGTTTATTCTTTTATTATTTTTTATTTCATTTTATTTATTCATTTTTAAGCATACAGAAAAAGTTTCAATTCATGTCAGGAGCGTACAGTATGTATGAGTTGTATTCTTTTTGATGTTACCGTACTTAAGAGATAGAACTTGAACTTGATTTGGATTATATTATGTGAAATCATCACGCAATGAATAGAAAAACTCGTATTTTGTCAGGTTTCTGGGGCATGATTCTGATTTTAAATCATCGTTAGGTGTTTAATACATGTACAGTCGATCTTGCTAGAGCGACCACGTCTATTGAACGACCATTTTTTAAGACCATCGTAAAAAGTCCCTTCGCCGTAAGCAAGTTTTCCAAAAATGGACATTCTTACACGAAACATTGTTAATCATTGAATCCTATGATATTAGAACCCATTTGAATCGTCTCAATGAGACGATTCATATGGGTTCAAACATCAGAGGGTTCAGTCAGAATTATGTGGAAATCTTTAGGTTATCAAAAACACTTTTTATGTATCATTGTATATTGTATATATGTAGCGGCCATTTCCATAAGCGACTGCTTTTTATTGTTCCCCTTAGTGATCGCTTTACACACATTTTCATATAATGCTATTGCTTTTGAAAAGACAACATGCATGCACAGAATATAATACGAGGGCCAATCAATAATATTTACGTCTCATTTTTTGACATTTTGCCAACTTATCTCTGACCCCGGGCGGGCATTGTTCCCGGCTATTCAGAGTATCTCTCTCAGACAGCGGGTTACCAGCTCTAGACTGGTCCCGATATCGACTATCAGTATAGCTTAGATTAGGCTATTCTGATAGTTAAAAGTGGGACCAGTCCACGATCGAGTAGGATTCGGGTCAGAAATTAGTTGGCCCATAGTCATTTGAGTATACAGGGGTTGTATAAATTCAAATTATGGTACAATGTTGCTTTGTATGACTGCAAAAAGTAGTCTGTTGCATAGTAATTCAACTTTAAAAGTATTTCACAAAAGTTTGTTTACCATAATTGATCAGAATCAAAGTACAGTACATTGGCGAATACATAATTAGGTACATCTATATAATGAGAATGTCATTCCGTTTGTAAAATACTGAAATAAGAGACAATTTCAGTCTGTTAAACATGAACGCCATTAGGTAGATACATCCATCAAAATACGTTAAACATAATGTCCTTATCTTATAAATATCTGTTACGGACATAGTTTTTCAATTTACTAAAATGGTCTCTGGGAAAAATGTGAGACACTGTCTCTTGTCAATCTAACTTGACAAATCACTTTGCAAGATCCGCTTACTAAAATAGATTGACAATAAATGTAAATATGCTTCGGATTTCTGAGTTATTCTATAAGGAAAAATAAGCATACGTTCATCTTTTATTGCACTATTGATAAATATAATTATTTTTATTGTTCTATCTTTACATTATACCAGCTCTGCGTTCAGGATGACAAAACGGTGCGGACAGTTATCCAATTATACACCGCTGCGCACGTGCACTTGCAAGGCAGATTATGTGAAATAGATACATCCGTGTGTCTATTAGCTTGCTTAAGACATTCGATAATATTTTAATTAAAGAATATCTAGAAAACAAACAATTTGCCCCGTATTTCCTTATTGTTCAGTGAAAGATTTATTCAAAATATTTGGCATTGATGCTGGAAAGAAAGATGGACGCAACTGTTAATTGAAAACTTGCGTGACATTTTATTATCATATCATTTTATTGTGAGAACAGAGTTCAATGAACTGACTGTCTTTTTATATTTTCTATTATAACACGATGGCGTTAAACGCATATATAAATTAACAAAAAATTACACAGAACTTTACTCGCAATAAAATTCACATATATCATGTGTTTTATTTGTGTGCACAGATGGCTCCGCTCATTTTTACTTTGCCGAAGCTTTATACATAATATGTATTAGTAAACTCGCATATTTCAAAATTAATCAGATTCTGGTCGCACTTACGGTGTTTGATCGGAACAAGTTGATGCATGTGCGATCGACTTTTATAGTCTCATGACGGACTGGAAATGTCTGCCTGAACTGTCCGATCGAGTCTATTTGAACTTCTTTTTGGATAACTTTAGAGAATATATGGTATACAGCAATTTACCAGTAAAAACAGAAGATTTGAAGTGAGTCATCTAAGGAGAGAACTAGCCACCCCATTTGCCAGAAGAAATAATGAATAATATTGATATTTCAAAATAAAGACCTGACGTAGATATATCCTTGTTTTACAAATGATTGTGCAAGATTGCTTTTTAAATGACGCCACAATGACATCATCAAACGCTCGTTATTGCGGCAGTCCTATCATTTTTGTTTTTTAGAATTTTGTTAAAACGTTCAAACAGGTTGTTAACGTAAGAACAATAATCTGTAACTCGAAGTCTTACTTAATAACACTTCTATTCTAGAAGAGATTGAGATCATCTTGTCTGAAACAAAACCCCAAATCATATATATAGAAAAATCCAATAGTCGTTCCTGTCCGTAAAGCCTCGTTTACATTTGGCCTACGGAGCCCGTACGGCGCCCGTATCTCGCCGTAAGCATAAAATCGTGCGGTGTCCGTGCGGTGACATACGGTGCCCGTGCGATCATCGCACGGTCTTACGGGCACCGCAGACACCTACGATCTCGTTTAAAAAAATGTTATACACATCTTTAAAAATCGCAAGCCCGTAGCCTTGTGCAGACACCGCACGGTCGCCGCACGGACATCGCACGGAAGCCTTGCGATGATCGCGCGGAAATCGTACGATATCTTAACTAACAAACATCCAAAATAAAACCCGTAGAATCGTGCGATGACCGCACGGCATCCTCTCGATATCCGTGCGGAACCCGTGCGATCTCCGCACGGGAATCTCACGATTACCTTGCGATATCGCACGGGACCCGTACGCTCTCATTAAGGTATGTTCCCCCTCAAATATTACCCAAATCGCACGGTCACCGTGCGGCATTGTGAACACATACGCCGCAGACCGTAGCTGTCTGCGATGTCCAAAAAATCGTAAGAAAAATCGCAGGCTGCGATATCGTACGGTGACCGTGGCAAATGTAAACTAGGCTTAAAGGTTTGGTTGGAAGTAACACGAATCTCGTTGCTATAAACACATCTCTAAATAGAGTGATAACCTGAGCCTCGACACTGTTATTTATTTGTTCATTGATGAGAAATTTGAACTCCCGTTTAAATTGTCAAAATGACCATTAACACGTTCAAGTAATCGTTTGTTACTCAACCAAGACTATTAAAACCTGCCATTAGTTTCATTGTAATGCAGCGTGTCAGCCCGTCACCATGGGAAGTATTAATCCCATATAAATACGAATACCTCGACTAATAGACGCATCGTTCCTTTATATACTAAGACAAAAAAGAAACGCCGGGTAACATTGGGATTATTTTAAGGGATAAATTATTTCATTGGATTATTATATTCATTTTCGAATGAAATTTCATCTGCATGGAACCAGCGGTTGGAGTTTCAATCGATTTCCGATGCTGATAATGTGAAAAATACCCTCTTTTAACGATGATCCGTCTTCTTTTGCGAAAAAAAGGCCGGAAATATCAGTATCTTGTGTGTCCTCCATGCGCAGCTGTAGCAGCCCCGATTCGTCCATGCATACAATTCTCCAGGGTGTTAATCATGGCCATGGGGATGTTATTCCATTCTTTATGCAAGTCATGTGTGGACATTTGGACGGTATATACGACGTCGGCCGTCCGAACGGTAGAGAGTGAACTGGTAAAGAAGTAAAGAATACCCGTCTCAATTGCCTCATAGGAAAATTTCGTGGTGAGTGTGCTTGTTAACAAGCCAAACGGCGTTGGCGACGCAGAAGAGTTAGCGGCAGACCGACATAGGGACGGCCTGCTCGTAGGCCATTTTCGCGTAAGCGGTTTTGAACCGTATCGGGATGGAAATGGTAATTATGACTGCCTATAGCGTTATTTGCAGTTTTGCTAGCTGTGAGATGGCGGTAACGTAAGTTAGAAAGTGTAATAAACCGACCCTGACGTGGCGTCGTGACGCGCGGACGTCCATTTCGCGGTCGGACGTTGACCCTCCCCGTCACTGACAGACGTTGAACAAGACGTTCAAGAGTTCGAATATGCACACCAAAATGGGCAGCAACCCGCCATTGGTCTTGACCCTGCACAAGCATTACTATAGCTTACCTGGCCCGATTTCCGTCAAACGCGGCATTCTTAAAAATGCTCAAATCGGGGTAATCGTTGAAAAATCGACCTGAATACTTGAACAGTATCAAATAGACTGAAAATTTCCTTGGGCAAACGCCATGACTTTCTCCTGCACGAGATTCTTGCATTTGAGCACGTGCCTCTCATGGTGCGAAGAGGTAAGGTATTGTTTAGTTTTAAACATGTGGGCCGTTCGACAGCGAACAACACATAAATCTTGAACAATGCATGAGGAATAATTTTACCAAGTAAGTCAATTATTTCATAATCCGTTTTATCTGATACGTTATTGAACATGACGTATATGTAATAACCTATGAGACGAAAATAATTATAATAAAGCGAATGATGAAATAATTGACTACAAAATGTTTTCAATCTCTCCTGAGCTTACCGTGTCCGTATCATGGAAATATTTAAAAGGTTGCCGTTATCCATCGTAAATTCACTACTTTCACAATAATAGTAGTTTTTTCTCTCAAATACGAGTGTGTTGACAATGTTAATATAGTCATGTGTAACCTTAAGACATTGTGAAACAATGTCTAAGTGAAATAGGTACTAACGAAGATTTCCTTGATACTAAAGGTCACAATTTTGGATTGATTGAATGGAGTTTAACGCCGCTTTCAACATTATTTCAGTTATATCGCGGCGGCCGGAGCACCTAACAATGGATTCCTGGAATTTCTCTCACCTGTACTACCATTACATCCTTTCCTAGCCTCCGACTGCTATCTCACATAGGTTTACGATTATCTACCCATTGGTGAGAGACAAACGTCGGAAAGGATATTTGCCGCCACCGGGGATCGAACCCACGACTTCCAGATTGGAAGTCTTATGCCTAACCAACTGCGCTATGGTGGCGGCCACAATTTTGGAACAGTATCTTAAAAAACTGCCATCACAAATAAAGATAATGACTAACATATTGAATATTTATTACGATTATTCCTCGGGCATTGTCAAACTCTGTTTTTAGTTTTTTTAATCTTATTGTGGTTTCGGTATATGTTATATCAGCACATTTAATGAGTCCGAAGAGGCGTGGGAGCTATCTAAAATCATATCGAAAAAAAGTACTGCACGATATGCATGTATAATGAAGACATAGATCAGAATGTTTCTTATTAATCCCGTAATAAACTGTCTGGGGCCAACAATATATCGTAATAAATCAAATGGTATTTATCTATAGTTATTGCCACAGATTCAGTGTATTCAATTCCCTCAGAACACATTAACAGGCAATCGCAAATAACAGATCTCTAATTCATCATTATTTTGAATTACAGATTACAAGTGCCTAGTTCCGACAAAACATTAAATGCTGATAAGATGTGTATAATTGCAATCCAAAAAAAAGTATTATTTCTTTGTTTGTTCGGCCGAGTACATAAGAAAAAGAATAATTATTTCCTTGATATTTCCAAGGCCAGGGCCGATTTAATTTATGGTTACGATGTGCTAGTCGCAAAAATATCTCATTTATAAAATATAAGACCATTGCTCCTCGAATTAAAGGATACAAAACTCTGAAATCAAAGATATTTTTTCCCGAAATTATATACTCTAAAGAGTACTCTTAGAAAGTACTTTGAGTAATTTAGGTCACAGCTGTTTTTGACAAGTTTGCAAGCGTTACAGCGGCGTTTTAACTTCTAAATGAATAAATCTCAAGAGAAATTGTCGAGTAAAAATTAATTTGGTTTATATCCTGCTTACATTCTTGTGGGACATGAAGAAATGAAAGCAAAAACTGAACTTATTTTTTTTAATATGAAACATTTTTTTCTTCATTTTTTAGCAAATGTTTGATTAATTTCATACGTAATCGTTATCATTGTTTCGAAAGATATACGTTTAACTTAGATTCAGCAGACTCTCTACACGTTATAACCTTAAATTTACAGTTAATTACATTGTGAAATTGACATTCATCCCATTAAAAAAACATTCTAAATCACTTAATCAACGTTCCATTCATTCATTCAATACACTCATTTAAATTATTCAAAAACGCTCTTAAATCACTAAATAGATAAGATCAACAAATACATCCAATATAAATCGGCCTCTTGACCGAAAGGTCCTGATTTCGACTCCCGGGAGCGGCTATCGATCTTGGTTCTTTCATTTACCCACACATTCGGCGCGAGAACTGGTGAATTTTCCAGGAAGAAGAATCGAGAGTGACTAATTTAAGTTGTAAGAACTTGTTCCCCATTCGGTGTAAAATAAATAGGTTTGACCAAAACATTAAAATTCACTCATATTTTGCTCCACACACTTATTCAATTTTATTTCGAAACCATTCCGAAATCATCCACTTGTCATCATTTCATGGTGTTGTTAACTTCATCTATACAGTTGCAAATATTTTAATTCATGACAAATAACATGTATTTATTTTGAACAAGTGTAAATTATTATTTTTGTATATTTATTTTACATCATGAAAAATTTTGTCTATTTCAATTGTATCTAAAAAAGACCACCTTTGTTGATAAATTTGATTTAAAGCTTAAGAATTTAATGGAGAATAAAAATGTATTCTTATGGTGCAATTATGGAAGGTCCTGGCTTATGTATGCTAACATGCAATCTAAGCCCCTGAAACCGTTAAGTTGCTGTTTCATTTACACTTCATATTTCGCAAGACATTACAAATCGAACAAAAGAAATAGAGTTGGAAAACAAAGTGACAATTCAAGATAGAAGAAATCGTTATGAAGTTACTAGAGTTCAACTTATTGTTTTGAATAAAACAACTTAGGAATGCAGTTTTACTGTTACACATAGCCTTAATCGGTTGATTAACATTTTTTACGTTAAATGATATAACGTTTTGTATTTAATCCTTTCGATTTCGAGTTAACCTCTACATTAAACAAAGATTTTACGCCCTTTTGATCTTATACTTGTGAAAATGTTGCTTAACATGAACAAATTGGCTTCAACAAACCATTTCTCTTTTCATATAATAGATATTTTTTCTATAAATTTGAACAATCCTGAAACGCCGAATAATTATTAGCGACAGCGTACGATATATATATGCTATTGAAATCGTGCCTACAGTAAGTTACATCATGAAATTGACATTCGCCTCAATCAAAACCATTCTTAATTCCTCACTCAGCGCTCTATTCACTCATTCCAAACACTCACTCCAACCATTCAAAAACGTTCAAACCCATTGGAAAATATACAATCGTCATTCAAAATAAATTTTGATAGAGACAAATCGCGATTTCACTAACATAATTCAAATTGCAAGCTTCTCATAGGTTCTTGAAGCAATAGAAAGCAATGTATAGAACTTGTATGCATATTTTATTAAAGAAAGGTAATCAATATCGCTAATTTTGTTCATCCCGAACAAAATTTGCGATACAGGATTACCTTTCATTACTTTCACTCAAAACTTGCTCCACACACTCAGTCAATTTCATTCCTAAATCATTCCAAAATCATTCACCTTGTCAATTTCACAATGATGTTAACTGTAGTACTGTTTTAATGAAAAAGCAAAACTATATATACAGTGCGTTTTATTGGCGTTAGTTTTATCCTTACCACATAAAAAGTACATTCGTACCGAAACTGAGGAAATAGTGGAGATAACGATCAGCAATAAGACAAAAATAACTATGAACAATAAAGATTATAGTTGATTAATGCTCTTCCAGCGTTCTGTATACATTTATAAGACAGATAACTTCCAGGGATTACTCTGTTGGCATAGTCTCTGCACCAAAGGTTGGTTTCTAAAACATGTTCGCACTGTATTTGTATTTCTCCTAGATTTCTCTGGTTTGGTGAAACCCTTTGCGTGCGAAATAATGGACCATCTAGCAAGTTAGAAAAGAATCGACTCTGGTCAGTTTAAGCGGGCACCTAAGACTGACCAGGGGCCCGATTTTCTTAACATCTTACGATCATTTTTGCGTAAGTACAAAAGGTGCTTCTACAGTAGGAATTATTTCATGCATCATTTCAGTGTAATCGTCTTCCAAAGACGATTCCAATGAGAAATTGCAAGGCAGAATCTAACAATAGATGAAACACCAGGTACGATTTGTGATTTTGACCTACGATTATTATAATATATATACAGTATTTAGTTTAACGGGCCCCTGGGTCTAAACTTTTTGCGTAAGTAAGAAATTCTAAATCTAGTATGGCATTCCTACCATTTTGTATAAACAATAATAAAATGCCACCTCTGATTGCTATCTCTCTATTTAATCTCATTTCGAAATGCTGTAACGTTGTATCTAGATGGTCCCTCGCACATGAATGAAGGGTTGATGAAATTAGCGTAACCCCATCCAAACAAAGTTCAAAGAAATGTTTAAAAGCGTAGATGATATAACAGTTATTGTACCCAAACAACCAATATGTCATCTTAGAGTAAATATAAGAGACGTATTATTTAATAAATCTTGTCGTAAACTGTCTGTGACAAATGGTGCATCGTAATGAAACAAACAATATTTATATATACTGTATATTCAGTTACATGTATGGTAACGTATGTCGAGCTGACGATTTCTCTAGTACCTATTCAGCAAGTTCTTAAAGAAGCAGCTATTTTTTTTTCTTTTGAACAGTATCTAAAAGTACCGCAGGAACATGGTGGTCCTATATTACCCACCTTGACTCTTACCTCAGCAAATTGAAACGCATACAAATATTATCATTAATGGCCAGTTTTTCTGCAAAAGTCATTTATGTAGTTTTATAATATGACCTACGTCGCGGGAGTGAAATAAAACCCATTGAATATTTTTGATATTACACGGGTGTTATTACACTAGTGGAATAACTATGCAAATGAGCTCAAAGCGAATTGCAACGCTATTTTGTTACTGCGAAAATGACGTCATTATCTATGTATTGTGACGTCAGTTTTAAACAGCGTTATAAGTTTCGCGGTAAATTGACATGTTGAATTTCAAAAAATGTTGACGATTTTTCGCAAAAATTCGGGTCATATTATAAATAGAATATAAAATTTGTTCTCATAAAATACCAAATTTATTAAACTCGTCATCTATAAACAGATAAAAACTCGGCGCAGCCTCGTTTTTATTTGTTTATAGATGACTCGTTTAATAAATTCGGTATTCCATGACCACTCATTCAATATCCTCTATGTACATAGTCTAATAATACCTGCGTCAGCTTTTACACGCAACCTTACCTAAGCAATTTCATGAAGTGGTCCATCCATTTGAACAAACATATAGACTAACATACTGATAAAATGGTTGCCCCTATAGCGAAACAGAAAAGAAAAAGAATTCATCACAAATGTCCCCTTTTTCTCGTTTCAAATGGGACAATAAACATATCGAAAGAGTCCCATCTCGAGACCAGACAATGGCCAAGTTTCCTAAAGAAAGTGTCGAAATAACAACGTTTTTGCCCCATATTTTGAATGGATTCTTCGAAATTGAAATATGGTTTATCCTTGTGTCAGGACAAATATTCTGGCCAAGTTTCATGAAGATGAAGATCAGTCTAAAATTGTGGTTTCTATGGTGTAAAACTCAGACGACTCAAATATGAACGACACACTGTCAATGGTTACAAAAGGTCATATTGAATCAGTTGTAAGTGTTTTTGAACAGTGATGATATTTCTATAAAGATATCACACATACACATTCATTGTCAACTTTGGATGGTGTCCGAAAATTACGAATCGCTCTTTTTTTAAAACAAATAACACAGCTCTAAAATTACTTATGTTGTCTAAACACCCCCTCCCCAAAGAAAAAAGCTATGCTGTGATAAATTTAGGGATAAACAGTTTATATTGCAAAAAGAACTTTTTTTTCAGAATTAATGATATTAAACAATTATAATAAGTATTGAACCAATTTTGAGACATTTAATGTATTCTGTTCCGAGATGGTGGGTTAAGTGATGCCCTCTATGTGGTTGAACAGCCCATCAAAATGATGCCAATTTTCTGCTTTACTTAACTCAGACATACTTTTGTAGTTTTCCGTTTACCCTTTAGTAGTCAGGGGCCAGTTTCATCAAAGTATTTGGGACGCATTTTTGTCTTACCTATGATTTACCACATGTTTAGGACAAAAATCACGTATCACCAATCTATCAATACCTATGTAAAGTGATTGTTGTTATTACTGTTTCGAAAGTCATCAGTAAGACAAAAATACGTCTTAAATGGTTTGATGAAACTGGCCCCAGGATAATTTGTTTCTAAAAGTGGAGGCGAACTTAGCCGTCTGAAAAAAAAAATCAAATACCTCGCCGACTTAGAACAATTGCATTTCTGAGCATACTAATTAGATTCAAATGATATTAACTTTGAAATTCCGTCATTACTTCAGCACATTCGGAACATCACTCGGCCATTTGTGTAAACTGCAACAGACCCCGGATGTATGTAAGGCAGATGGGTATATGACAAATTTGTGCATTTTGTCACGTCAGTGACTTAAACTAGTAGCGTTGACGACGTCGAATGTTTCATTCAAAGTTTCGAGGGCTAACGCCAATTTACTGACGTCATCGATTTTTTCAAGGTTTTCCCGTATTTTTTTTAAAAAAAAAAGTCCGTCTATGTAAATCCGAGGTTGATTGTGAGATTGGCCGAGTGGTGTTCCGAATGTATTTCAGCACTGCTACCACGATGACGTAAATATGGCAGCCTTTAGTAAAACCGATATACATCGATCTTTTCCAAACTTTTCAAACAACGAGCCATTTTCCCATTAGGAATGGTATGTACTACCTTAAAGCCATACAACCAAATTTCTTGAACTGGATACGGGTAACTGGGCCTGATTTGTCTGAGTGCCCTGCCCATTGATAACTTAGGGGCTACAGCCTAAATCGTATTTCCAGGTGTCAAAGATGAGATCCCTAAGAAAAAAAATGATGAAAAAGGAAAAAAATATGACGGTTTTTGTACATGAACAATGAGGTAAACGAAACAGTACATACTAAAAGAGAGTAAATTTGCGGCCTAGATAGGAAAAGATGACAGATATATCTGTTTGTTACAATTCCAAATTCCTTATAGATTAGAAAATGGATGTTTTACATTTTACTTATCTGATATGCTGCTCAGTTTTGAAAGAATAATTAATTTTGAAAAACATTTGGATACAAACATCAACTTATGACATATTAGCCGCCGATCCACGAAACCGTTTGAGACAAAATGAATTTGACGGAGGTCAAAAGTCATCCAATTAAAATGAGCTTGCAAAGATTCAGATAGCCTTTTTTGATCCTTCAAGCCGTGTTTTATAAATGGACGAAACCGTACCAGCATGTTGGAGAACTGTGATTATTTATTCGTATAATATTCGTTAATTATTTGATGTCCATGTTGCTAAATGATTTTGTGCTTCAGAGCGCACTTATCTTCATGGACACAAGTGACATGTTAACTACTAATGAAGGAAACCTTTCAAATGACAATGGAAACCTGATTCGTGAAAATATGAGTTGAATTGGACCAAACCCGAATGAAGCCGGTCAAGCGTCAAATAATGCAAGCCTAAAGTCGTCTTAAGGTCAAGTCATGTTATCGAAACACCATACAAGTGGTAAGTCCATCGACGAAAAATGCGCTGTTCGTCTTAGGGGAGGTTTACTAGAAGAACCGTGTGTACTTGGATTGAAGGTTGTCTCGCAAAACGTCAACATCTTAAACGACCGGCGAAAAAATGGACTCTCTCTACTAATAGTACGCTACCCCCCGCCGTAAAAGCTTGATAGTAGACTGAAGCCTAATAGATTAAGGAGTATTTTGTACTTAAAGAGATTGACCCCCTACAAAGTCTAAGTCTTTTAAATAACAAAGGGTAAAAACTGGAAAATTATGCAAGCATGATTTAAAGTTAAAGTTTTAAGTTGATAGCTTTAATACTTTAGAAGAAATGCTCCGGACAAAGTCTATGTTTTAAAAATAAGAAAGGGCAATAACTCCAAAATTATGCAAGCAAGAGCTGTAGTTCTTGGGCACTGCACTTCTCCTCCATGAGATCTATCTACCAATAAAGTTTCAAGCAAATAGCTGTTATACTTTAGGAGATATGCTCCGGATAAAATCTAAGTATTAAAAATAACAAAGGGCAATTACTCCAAAATTATGCAAGGAAGAGTTGTAGTTCTTAAGCACTACACTTCTCCTCTATGAGATCTTTCAACCCATTACGTTTCAAGCGGATAGCTATTATACTTCAGGAGATATGCTCCTGACAAAATCTAAGTATTTAAAAAACAACTAGCAATAACTCCAAAATTATGCAAGCAAGAAATGTAGTTCTTGTGCACTACACTTTTCCTCTATGAGATCTATCCACCCATTAAGTTTCAAGCTGATAGCTATTATACTTTAGGAGATATGCTCCGGATAAAATCTAAGTATTAAAAATATCAAAGGACAATAACTCCAAAATTATGCAAGCAAGAGTTAAAATTGTTAGACACTGCACTTCTCCTCTATGGGATCTATATACCCATCAAGTTTTAAGCGGATAGCTTTTATACTTCAGGAGATATTTTCCTGACAAAATCTAAGTATTAAAAATAACAACTAGCAATTACTCCAAAATTATGCAAGCAACTGTTTAAGTTCTTGTGCATTGCACTTTTCCTCTAGGAGATCTATTTACCCAAAAAGTTTCAAATTGATAGCTTATAAACTTAAGGAGATAAGCTCCGGATAAAATCTAAGTATTAAAAAGGACAATGGCAATAACTCCAAAATTATGCAAGCAAGAGTCGTAGTTCTTGTGCACTTCTCTTCTCTTTCATAAGATCTATTCACCCATAAGTTATAAGTTGATAGCTAATATACTTTATGGGATATGCTCCTAACAAAATCTTAGTGTTAAAAATAACAAAGGGCAATAACTTCAAAATTATGCAAACAAGAGTTGTAATTCTTACGAACTGTACTTCTCCTCCATGAGATCTATCCACCCATACAGTTTCAAGTTGATAGCGATTTTACTTTAGGAGATATGCTCTGGACAAGTTTAGTGAAGAAACCTCGGAATCTCGGAATGACGGAACCTCGGAATGACGGACGGAGACCATTACTATATCCCTTCGCCGAAAATGGCAGTGGATACCAAAATAAATCGAAGTTCTTTTTTAAATTTTTGACTAGGAAAGCAGTTACATATTCGTCCTTAAAAACGAAACCAAAATAAAGATAATCCCTTTTTGACTTCCAGACATTTAAATTGCTGGCGTTAAATCTTTTCTCGATAAAAGTGTCAATTAGCCTTGAAGTCTGCATCAGTTTCTGTTTTTATATAATGGTTTTGTCGCCTAAAGGAGACAATTCCAAAACGAACCTATGCGTGATTTCACAATTTCATAAGTGCAAAGAGCGAAGCTTATGGCCTTCTGTGCATCCGCAAAGTCTGACCATAGTCTTCCATATGCGGTCTCTAGATGGATAAGGTTTTAACCCCTCTTCATGTGTCCAGAGAATAGTTTTTATCGTGCTATGAAGCCTGTATTGACCTAATATCACCTGTCTGATAACGCAACGTGATATCACGAAGTCTATTTCTACATACACTTTTGCCTAAATTTCTTTTATGTTTAATTATTCGATTTTATAATGATTAAGCGCTGAAAAAAAGATTGCATGATAAATAGAATATCATGTGAGTGTCTTAAAAACCTATATTATCTGGTCTCGGTTAAAGAAAACCATCAAGACTCGGCAAAGCCTCGTCATAATAAATTCTAAAAATCTCTACCAGATTTAAAACATTAACATATATCTCTATTTATTGTATTGCGTGGTTGTCCGGCTTGCTCTTTGTCTGCCCAGCCCCCTCCCCTCCCCGTTTCGAACTTGTTGAAAATGCCACCAACAAGCCCAAATATGTCGACCGATGCATGTATTCTGAATGTGTAATTCATTTTTAAAAGGAAGCAAAATGGCAGCGATTCGCCTTATATATGGCTGAGTATTGTGAGTCGAGTGGTGTCCGTTGTCTAGAGGTAGAGCGTGATCTTGATCCAAAAGTCCTGAGTTCGATTCCCGGGAGCGGCTATCAATCTTGCTTCTTCCATTGGCACACATTCGGCGAGCGTACTGGTGAATTTTCCAGGAAGCAGAATTGAGAGGGATGATTTTCAGTTGAAAGAACTTGTTTATCGATTTGAAATAAATTGATTTTAACCATTAGCAAGCGTTGTGTTTTCGCTAATATTAAAGTAATATATTTGATATAACTAAAACTATTTCAAAGGGGGATAATGCCCATCAACTAATTATTGATTAATTAATCCACTTTGTCAATGATGAAATGACATATGTTTAGGATGTGTTTGCTGCAGATATCTATGACAATCTTTCTACGAAGTTTGAATAAAATCCCTCAAATAATTGCTGAGAAATTTGACAGACAATTTTTATGGGGAAAGGGAGGTAATTCTATCTTAAACTTAATGTACAGTAACAAAAATAGTTTATGCACACCACTGTGTCTTAAAAATGAAAATCTCTACTAAATAACAATTTTATAATATGTGGAGCTTTCATCGAAACCGTTCATTAGTTGCTGAGAAGTTGAGCTGACACACGTAAGCTACAGATAAACGGACGGACCGATAACTGGACCGACAAATGAAATCGTATATACCTGCATATATAAGGGTATTCGAATATATAAGGTATAGCCTGGTTTATTTGACCCGACTTTGACCTCTGTGGAAAAAATGCTCAAATAACATTAACCGAAATATTTCATCATTTAAAAAATGTATATTACGTTCAATACCGTTTGATATTCATTCCTTTAAAAGCACGTGCAAAGCCGAATAGGAAAAAGTATATTTTTATCAATCTAAATAGCAGGGGTCAGAATCGGGTTAATAAAACCGCGCTATAACCTCGACAATTATCACCCCCCCAACCTCGTTAGATATTGTATTCATACAAAACACTAAGTACGTATTCTAATCTTATAACCTCTATTTTGCTCGTTTTCGTCGATGTTTTTAAAAGGAATGCAAGTTTTTAAAAATAACCGCATCATCTCATTGTTCTAAAAAATATCCATGTAATATCATAAAAAATATCATATGGGATGTTATAATACGGATATTTGTATAGTTATAAGATAAATGAGCCAGTGCGTGACATTTCCAACGATTTCACATGTGTGCGAGGTACAAATGTTAAGCAGCGTAGACAAAGACACAATGCAATAATAGTATATACTGACTGTCAAAAGAGGGATTAGAACCTTACCTCTTATATAGTGCACAGTGAAGATTCTGGTCAGACTGTGCGGCTGCACAGGCTGACCAGAAGCTTTGATTTGCGCACATTTGAAATTGTTGAAAATGTCACTCACTGGCTCAAATAATATTACCGCTTATCTATTTTTATAAGTATCATAGGCGTACATTAGTATCAAACTTAAGTGCCATACTATGAAAGTTGTCGTGATCTATCGAAATCAGGTTCCCTAATAAAGACTACATAATGAACATCTTCGTAAGACAACCATGTAATGAACTGTCTGAGACCAATGATGCAGTGTAATAAATCAAATAAAGTTTATCTCAGATTTTGGCAACAGATGCCGTGCAGGGATTCTCTGCAAATCGATCTATACAACAGTCAATTAACTCTCATTCTGTTAGGATATCGCAATGTGAATACTAGTGAAAATTATTAAAGGTGAATCATTTTAATACGCCGCTGAAGGTGGTCGTATATTTGAGTCACCTTCTCCGTCTGTCCGTCCGCTGCTACGTACGCAAAATCTTTGAACGCAACTTCATGTATGGATGGGTTTGGGTTAAATTTGCACAGAATGCTCATTGTCATCTGAAAAAAAACGTTTGTTTTCGGGGTTCTTATATTATTCAGCGGGTAATCGTGAGGCGGCGTTTTTTTATCACTCCTTTGAAAAGTTATTTAATTACCCCCTTGGCTATTTTGAGACAAAATGTCCACGGCGAAGTCGATGTCGGCGGCCGAGATAACAAAAGTTCCTTGATTTAATGCTTTTTGTTGGATTGTTGAGAAATAACGGTAGATTATCACTTTAAATTCTCACTGCCAAACCATTGAGATTACAATTAAAAACAACCCAAACCATTCTAAATCCCTCACTCAGGGCTCCATTTATTAATTCCAAACACTCACTGAATGTTTCTTTGTTGATTGGGTTTTACGCCTCTTTCAACAATCTCGCAGTTATATCGCGGCGGCCGGAGCACCTCACAATGGATTCCTGGTATTTCTTTCACCTGTACTACCATTACACCCTTTCCTAGCCTCCGACTGCTATCTCACATAGGTTAACGATTATATACTATCACTGATACCATTCAAAAACACTCAAATCCATTAAAAATATAGAATCAACAACGTCATTCAAAATAAATTTTGATAGAGAAAAATGCGATTTCATTCAAAATAAATTTTGATAGAGAAAAATGCGATTTCACTGACCTAATTCAAATTGTAAGCGACTCATAGGTCCTTAAAGAAATGGGAAGCTATGTATAGAACTGAATAAATTTTTCTATTAAAGTGAGGTAATCAATATCGCTAATTTTGTTCAGCCTGAACAAAATTTGCGATATAGTATTACCTCCCACTCAAAACTCGCCACTTACACTCGTTCAATTTTATTCCTAAATCAATCCAAGATCATTCATATCGTCAATTTCATAATGTTGTTAAATGTACCAAAGGATCATGCCCTGCTTTCGTTTTATACCATGTCGACATTATCTTACAGAGCAATGTAAACAAATGACGTAATGACGTGTGTTAGGCGCTTTAAAATTGTTCTGGAAAAAAAATCATATTCCATATAATTTTTACTTTCACAATTGCAATCAAGACAGGATACAATTTTCAAAATATAGGTAAACTTAAAGGAAGGGAAATATCCCCAAAGTAACCTTTTCGGTCCAGTTCTGTGATCGGTAGATTTAAGAAGATGTACAAACTTCTATGCTGCCAAAACAAACATATTAACAGTGCGATATCTAGCGGTTTCAAATCCCGCTCTCACCTCACCTGGGTGGAACGTGCTCAATGGGAGCTGTTAGGGCCACCAAGGATTCAACCAGGTTTGTTTTGCACAACTCTTTCTGAACAAATCGGTCAAGCTTGAGTAAACTTGAGTGATCCTTGTCTAACCCTTTTTAAAACTTGTTCGTAAAACTTTGACTTGCCATAAATGGGGCAGTGGCAAGACGGGGCTTAACAGAAACCCTGAAATTCTTCCTTTGAAAATTTAACTACCAGGCTAATTTCAACTTTATTTAACACTATTGTTACTGGGATAATACTTCTCAAAAATTGTTCGTCTATTTTATTGACTTTTTCCAAATACGTACGTGTTTGTGAGTTTCTCTTTTACTTAACATACTTAGCGTCACTAGAAAGTCACCATCCAAAATACCCTTGAATTTTTCAAATAGTATTGCCAATGCAAAAATACTATGTACGATATTTACCTGTAAAGGTGTCCGTGGCCAAAAAACTTTGGTCTGTAGATAGGCTTCGCCCAGGACGTCTAAAGGTGACGTTAACACGAACTGGTGGTCAAATTGTTCCAAGGTATGTTCGTGGTAGGCTCCGATCGGCTTCGAAGACGGCAAGAGACGCATAAGACCTCAAAATGGATGAATGTGTTCATTTACTAAACTCCATTAGTTGAAAGAGATCGTGTTCCGCTCTGATACAGCTTTCCGGGATATCGTTAACGTCAGACCGTCGACAAGATCATGTTAATTGTTGTATGCAGTATCTGAGATAGGGTAATCGACATTGACAAACTGTTCTTTTCACAGAAGAATCAGGACTATATCGATATGGTCGACGGTGTCACTGTGAATGTTATGCGATATGTTGTGGTAGACAGGCTATGCCTTGGGCGGTGGGTGGGATCAACATTTCATCTAGATATAAAACACAAAACCCGTTTTGGCCGATGGATGTTTACAACGTAACATTTTGTTGACAAAATCTTGAGACCATTTGTTCGTTTTACAACGTAACGTTTTGTTGACAAAATTTTGAGACCATTTGTTTGTCAATTTCGCACGTTAACATTGGCTTTTTCAACAAATCAAAGTTTGGCCTTATTCTGTTATGTTGGTTTATGTTTTCTTAGAGCTGATTATGTCAATCCACTTCCTTGTATTGCTTTCTATTCTAATAGCTATCTTGCAGACAATGTGTGGGCCAATTAGGGCGTACGATGTTTGACGATTGACGTCATATCAGGAACCGGCAGTATCAACGCTTTTATAGGCGATTGGCAGGCCATTCTCTTTCAACGTATACAGCGTCCGATATGAATTTCCGGTGCAAAATATCTGCAGATCTCCAAGGAAACGATGGTGATACTCGCTATTGATGTTGGTTACTTTTCAATTTTAGGTAAGTTTCTTCAAGCCAGGATTAAAAGACGATTACTCCTAGTCACTTATTTCATGTTTTCAAATTACTTTATCGTCATTTTATTAGATTTTTTGGCTATAAATAAAATATCCAATGTTGTATGGGTGTTTTTGTTGGTGTTAAATTTCTTTTGACGCTATGTATATATTTTAACATCTTCTCCTTTCAATTTAGTGGTCAGCCAATTTCAAACTAACTTGCCATGGATATTCCTTTTGTGACTCTCCTCAAAATAAGTGTGTTCAATTTCTTTTGGGTGTGGCTTTTTTTATACTTTGAAATCTGCAAACACCGTCTCCGTCCAAACAAGCGATGGGCAAATTACAACAACATTTGGCAAGAATGTTCTTTTGGTAAACGTCCCCAAACATTACTGTTAAAATTTGATTTACCCCAAACTTTGGATTGGCAGAGGTGAACTGTTTATGACGTTGGAATCTTTAAACATCTTCTCCAAAGGCAATCGGCCAATTTCAAACAAACTTTGCTTGAATTTCTCATCGGTGACAATGTAAGGATGTAGCATGGCAGAGTAGATCTTATTTAGAAAAAAAAACATATTGGACAAATTTAAGCAGACTTTGCAGCAATGTTCCTTTAGTAACCCTTCCCAAAACCTAGTCGTGACTTTTTTTATTTGCCACTAAATATATGCATGGCTGGACAGACAGAGTGTGGCATGTAACTCCTGGGTCTCTTGCCTTTTATCAGTATCATAAAACAACCGCTTGTGACGGCTAGACTCAAGATGTGAGGTTTAAAGGTTCGAATTCCGCCGGCACCATTGCTTTGTGATAGGTACATGTGTTATCAGTCGACTTGCAATAAGATGATCTTACGAAATCGTAGAACGAACATAAAAACATATTATTAATTTTAATACTTATTTACTTTGACTTTTAATCTTAGTTTAATGTTTTATAGTCAATTAAAAACTTAATGTACTCAGGTAACATTGTCAACCAAGAGCATCACCTACGGATGCAACGCTCGGCTGCAGGTGCTTGATAATGCAAAAGATCTAAGTCGAAAAAGGGACATAACTCTAACAAAAACGCCTCCAGAAGATATCTGCAATAACAAAAGATATGACCAACTGAAGTTGACAACGCAAACGCGAACGACGCCAATGAGATAACAATAACTCGGGTTTTCCCATAAAACAGCCGAGCTTAAAATCATACCTTGAATAGTCGGCCTTATACCGATTTATTACCTTCGTTGGGCATAAGGTCTTGTATAAGAAAAGGCGAATATAAGATGGCTATAAGATAAGCCTTGTCATTTCGACCAGGGATATTTTTGTTGCACTTTTATAACAGAATTATTACCTTATCAAGTAAAACAACAATGAATGTTTGCTAGGTTATTTCTTTGCGATATAAAGCTTTGATTGTCAATAACAGCTCTTCGCATTTCTTAGTGTAAACTGTGCGTTTAACTTCAGTGTGAACATCTGTATTCGTCGAATTAGAATACAGGGGCTAAAATAAATGGTACGCTTCATCATTCTTACACGTATCTAACTGCCCCAAACATTGTCACGGATGCACCTTTGATTGCCAATAATATATTCCTCCATGTGATGCGCATTTCTTACTGTAAACTTGACATTTGACTTCGGTTCGGTAAGTCGTCATCAAATATGAATTCAGGGGTTATACAAATTTTAAATTATTATAATAATTTGCCCTACATTGCGGTAGTGAAATTACTCCGTTGGATATTTTTGATGTTACACGGGTGTTATGACACAAGTAGATAACTATGCAAATACACTTAGAGCAACATTATGGTCTTTGCTATTCGGTATTTTCGTCGTGAAAATGACGTCTTATGCATTTAATGACGTCAATTCGCAAACGGCGTTATATGGTTAGCGGAATAATTTTACCCGGGAACCGAGAAATATAGTCATTTTCTTGTTTTAGCACACAAATTCGGGTAATATTATAAAAAAGGATATCAGTTTTGTGCTCATTTAATACCGAATGTATTTTAATCTCATAATGATACTAAGCACGTAAAGGACAAGTACAGTGGTGGTTGTGTGATAAATAACTTTATCTTATAGCTATATAACAAATATCCGTGTGATAACATCCCGTATGATATTTTTTTATGATATCACATAGTTATTTTTAGAACAATGATATAATGCGGTTATTTTTAGAAACTTGCATTTCAGTTAGATACATCGACGAACACAAGACAAATAGAGGTTATAAGATAAGCATAATACGTACTTAGTGTATTGTATGAAAAAAATATCTAACTCGGTTGTGAGAATTGATTATTGTCTCGGCAGAGCCTCGACAATTTTCAATTCTCCAAACCTCGTAAGATATTTGTTTTCATATAATACACTAAGTACGTATTATATTTATCTTAGTGATGACATAACAATGCTAGGCGTTGTACGCTGCTTTCATACAATCAACGGGTCGACCAACACAAAACATTGTAACTACAACTCATTTTGTATCTGCGATGTTCTATGAATAGACCACTTGTCAACAAACACATTCTTATTTCAACATGCATGTATTGGGTTATAAGTGTTCATATATCTTTTGTGTAAGATGAAGGAACCAATTAAAGTATATTGTATTGTATTGTATTGATAAGAGTTTTAAAAATATGATGAAATTGATTAAGCTTTCGGTTAACTTATGTTTCGAAATATATTATTCTGATCCAGATAACAGAAATATGATAATATGGAGACGTCGCAGTAACGTCGGGCTATTTTATGAAAATCAGTCATATTTTGTTTTAATTTGAAATAAAATCGCTACCTAAAACAGCACATTATTGTACATCATTTTAAAGCTTTTGTAAAGCTCTATCTTATTGAAACTTAATTCTGATAACCATGGTTGTGAAAAAAAATAATATCGATTTTACTATATAAAAAATCGCCAAAAAACGCATGTTACGCGCAACATGCTTCTCTTTTAATACATTATCAAAAAGCTATAAAATCGCGGATACGCTCTTAATCGTCGTAAAATTGTACACACAGATACCTAGAATTCTAGCCCTTATGCAGTGTAAATTTTGAAAGTTTCAAATATAATTTTGTGAAAATCTCTTCACGTAAATAAAATAGGAGAAAGTGTAACGCTGCTAAAAATGGAGCAAAAATTGACGACTAAAAAATTTCAACTTAAAAATAATCACAGAAAATTAAGGAAATTGTTAGATATAAAAACATTTCAGAAAAATGGTCAGACTTTTATTTCTTTGGTTTGAATTTGGTTTATTTGCGTGTTTCAATTAAATACAAATTTATCGTGTGAAAAAGTCTGAAAAAATATCACGCTTTTTGAAATTACGTCATTTTTTTCGCACCATTTTCGCGAGAATAAATAAACTCTTATTAAATGTCAATTAAATTAAATAAAAATTAAACTAGAGAAAATGGTCGGTCCATTATTTTCAAAAATGTAGAACAATCTCTATTTTGTAAATTAAACGCTAAATGCGAGAAAGTATGGAAAAATGTCATGCTTTTTCATTTTGATGACGTTTTACGTTGCGAGTTTCGCGTTAAATAGATTATTTCGAAATTATTGGCAGAAAAATGATATAATAACCGGTTTAATTCAAATAAGAAATTCTCCTGGGTTTTGATGAGTTTATAGTATAGCAAGACCAACAATACCAAGTCTTTTATCTTTTTTAATACCTTTTTAGTTATTCGGAAATTCAATGCTTTTGTTTATACAAAATTGATTTTGTCACGTACATGAACATGATAGTTATTCACATTTTGAATCACCCCTTTTGATATAATTCAGAGTATGGCATATGATTCTTTCAAATGAAACGCATTTGTTTTTTCTCCAATTTAACACTGCAAAAAAAAAACGTCAAATTACGTTACGCTTTATAGCCTCAGTTCGCTGCGACGTCTCATTATAGCATTATTAATTGATATTTCTGGGGAATTATTCATGCATTATATCAGCCTTTTATTTTTTTTCTGTTGTTGTTGTTGTTAATTTATATCTTGATGCACAGGTACATGTCGTAATAAGCTCTTTCTATCAAATTCACAGGTAAAAGAGATTTACAATAACTGGGTTTTATTTTCAAACCTGAATGAATCCAAAAACTTTTCCTTTACTTCTGAAGTTTATCAAAACGCTGGAACGAAGAATATAATTTTTCAATACAGCTTTTCTGGACAAGCATGCATATGCCTTACACCTGAAAAAATCTATGTCGCTTTTCGTAAATCGAAACCACAAAACCACGGAACCACAGCCTTAAATAAGCTGTAGTCACGAGGTTGTATAAATATATCGAACATGTATGAAATTAGAAGTTGCCGAATTTCTTATGAGTTTAATCTGTACAAAGATCATTACGTTATCGCACCTAAATATGGACTACTTTAAGTAAGAGGCCAAAAACCATTTTATATAGTCTCGATCTCTAGATATTTCATTTTATTACAATCATCCATTAACCCTTTGCTGTTTAATCCCTGCTTTTTTCGTGCCAGTGATTTTATAATTGAGAAAACATTGTGAAAAAGAAGAAATTGCTTCCAACAAGCAATTTCTTCTTTTTCCACACTTTTTTCTACCCTACCGAATGGTTATTTTTCAAATTAAATCCACTTTAGATTTTCATCTGCAAAACCTTTAAATTTGGACAGGTCCAAAATTTTGTAAAACAGGAAAGGGTTAAAGCACAACGTGGAAGTCATGGAACTGCTCGAAATGGAAAAAACAGAGCGTGTCTCTATTCATATTTCACAGTTGTCCATGTAAATTAGCTACCAGTTATGCAAACATATGTAACGATATATCGCGCGTTTCCTGAATGTCAGGATGATATAACTATAGAAAGTGAATTTCACAATAAATATTTGTTTCGTTTTTCTTGTAAGACTGTGTATGCCAAGAAATTATGGAATAGTTATTGTATTTGCTATGAAATTTTATTGATGTTTTAAATGGTGTCAAATCTTTTCCCTAGAAATACCTCCTTCAAGTAAATCTGTAATAAACATTATTGTTTATAACATGTATGACTTACAGGTCTCGGGCGAAGTAACCCATTCAGTATTTTAGTTATCATATTAGAAATTTTACTTTAGTGTTAGTACTCTGCAAATCAAGCTAAACCATTCTGTAATTAAACAGTGTTCATAAATTCCTTTTTTAAGTTGGAATGCGGAGCAATTCCAACTTAGATTTAACAAAACCGCAAAATGAACACAAGATAAAGTCATTTCGGGTTTTTTGAGAACACACATCACGTGAACAGGATGTGAATACACTTCGGCCTATTTTGTATATCTCAACTTGACATAGACAAACAGTTTATTTCATCAAAAGGAAATAATCCTGTACAATTACACAACTATCACTTCATGTATATTATTAACACGCTAATTCATGATTTAAACGATGTTTATTGAAATTTGCGTACGAATTTACTAGTATCACATGTTTACATTACTATATTTGGAAATCATGTGATAAGTCAAGTCAAATAAGGTCAGCTATTGACAATAGCACTAGTCAATCACGTGATCTGCTTATTAGGTAATGTCGCGACCTGTTTTTCGTAGAATAATTTTATAGCTTCTTTTAAAGGTATAGTTTCTCTTTCTGAACGACCTTATCACACATTTAACTTATGACAAATTGTTATATTGTACATTTCTGTCTACAGTTACGAAATAAAAATCTTTAGGTTTTCTTAAAGTGAAGATACGCTTTTAAAGTTAATAAATATTTTTGCAACATATTGTCGTTTGTTTTCCGCCATATTGCAGTTGTCTACATGGATGTTTCATTGTTAAAGCCCAAAATTCATCAAATAAAATCCTGACCACCACATCTTAAATGGAATTATGAATATCTTTGCCCAATTGCATTCTATCACCAAAATAACTTGCCATTTGAAACAGACCTACTTGTTCAACTTGTTTTCTTCATATTCTTGCACATCAACACGTTTAAGAACACCATCATACAGTTAGTTACATCGTAAAATTGACATTCATCCCATTCAAAACATTCTTAATCGCTCACTCAGCGTTCCATTCATTCATTTCAAACATTCACTCAAACCATTCAAAACTCTCAAAATTACTCAATAAAAAAGATCAACTTGTACATTCAAAATGAATAAAGTATTTTAGAACCAAATCGCGATTTCTCTGACATAATTGAAATTTAAAGCGTCGGATTGGTTCTTGGCGAAATATAAAGCTATTGATGGAACTTTCATGCACTGCATTAAATGGAAGTTTTACACATCGCTAATTTTGTTCATCCGAATTTTGTCCCCTTTCTTAAATTTCATTCAAAACTCGCTCCGCTCACTCATTCAACATCATTCCTAAATCATTCCAAAATCGTTTACCTTATCAATTTCAAGATGTTATTAACTATACCCTCCAAATCAGAAGTAGAGGAGCACATATTGATTTCATCATGTCTGTCTGTCAGTCCATTGACCTTTTGCTTTCCGCTAGCTAAACGGAGAAGCAATAACGGAACTTTATACAAATATTGCCCATGACCCAAAGAAATACCCTATTGTTTCGGGGTCATACATGTCACGGTCATAAGTAACTTGAACTGTTAACAGTTTTCACTCTAACTGAACAACCTATTGACCCAAATCATAAAACTTGACACAAATGTTGTCAATGATCCAAAAAAGTGCCAAATTCTGGAGTCACGAAGGTCGAAGTTACAATTGAACTTTGTCCAAGAATTGTCTTGCGATTCCAACTCATGAAGTAAAAGACTTCCCTGCGAAAAAAGCTTTTCATCAAGGACAAAGCGCTTGCTGAGGTCCACTTTGCGACAATTCTAATTAAAATGTAATTGATAACTCAAATGGAGCAGAAGTCATTTGAAAAATAACATAGAAACTGTTTTGAGTGTATAAGTGTCCGCCTCTGCGTCCATTAGTCGGCTGTATGGTCCATATCATTTTGTTCCTTCTTAGCTCACCTGATCACTACGTGCTCAAGGGGAGCTTTTAGGATCACCCTGACTCCGACGTCCGTCGTGTGTCAACTTTCTTTAAACGTCTTCTTCTCCTAAACCGCTGGGCCGATTTCAATAAAATTTTGACAGAATGTTCCCTGGGTGACCTTCTTCAAAAATTCTTCGCTAAATTCTGATAATCCATAAATATGGGCGTGGTAGGGCGGGGCTTATTTTGAGCCAGAAATCTTGGAACGACATCTCCTCCTGAACCACTGGGCCGTTTTCAATGAAACATTACCCGAATATTCCTTGTGTGACCCTTTTAATAATTGTTCGTGAAATTGAGAATGGCCCATAAATATGGGAGTGGCAAAACGGGGCTTATTTTGATCCTGAAATCTTTGAACAACATCTCCTCCTGAATCACTGGGCCCATTTCAATTAAACTTTTCCAAAATCTAGGGTGACCCATTTTAAAAATTGTTTGCAAAATTTTGATTGGCCCATAAATATTGACGTCGCAGGGCGGGCCTAATTTTGAGCCAGAAATCTTTGAATGAAATCTCATCCTGAACCACTGGGCCAATGTCTGTGAAACTTTACCAGTATGTTCCTTGGGTATCGCTTGTGGCAAATTGTTCACAAAATTTTGATTGGTCAATAAATATTGGTGCGGCAGGGCGGGACTTATTTAAGCCCGGGACCTTTCAACGACATCTCCTCCTGAACCACTCGGCCGATTTCAATGAAACTTTGGAGACCATCTTCAAAATTTGTTGGTAAAATTTTGATTAGCCCATAAATATGGGCGTGGCAGGGTAGGGCTAATTTTGAGTCTCCTCTGTAAAAAGTTGGTGGGCAGGGTCTATTATCACTGTTTATTCTTCGAATTATATTTCCTTTCAACAATAAGGCAAATTTGAATAAAACTTTGCCAAAAAGTTTCTTGAATGAGATCCACTGGACAAATCGGATTCAGGACAGCGGTTTAGGACCATTATGGCCCTCTTGGTATCATTCGTCTTCCATAAGTTGCAGGCCTGTATAGCGAATCAAGGGTTTAAGCGTCTCTCGTTGTTGAAATACATTGATCTATATACGCCCGTCAAAAGACGAGACGTATTTTGTGATCACCTGTGGTGGGCGGGATGCGTGAGCTTCGTTAGTGGCTCGAGGTCACCGTCTCTTGAACGCATTCCAACTTATTAGTACTTTCAGTACTTTGATTATATCGGTTATAATATCAGATTATAAAACGATTGTCATTCACTTGTGTCATCGTGAAAATGAGGCCATACTACATAACATCATTTTATAATTTCAAAAGAACATTATCAAAAGATCAGTCTTCGAGTTTTGAAAATAGTGTTTGTTTAGAAGGCATTAGATAGCAAATACAATTACTCATAATCGTGATTACTGAAACGGCAAACACACGTCACTGAATATCCTTTATTTCATGTTACAGACTGAGGCGAAACCGTAGGACTTTTGAGAAGCGGCTACGAATTTTTTTTTATTCATACATCAAATCAGTGATTGTTCGAGTTGAAATAGTAATTGTTTTCTTTAATAAGAGAATTTCAATCTTAAAAAATATACCCGTAAAACATAAATGACTCCAACAACGCATTCATTTCAATTATTACCGAAATAAACGGCGTTAAGCTTGATCAATAACCTTGACGTTTTCTTAATATGTGTCGATAAAATGTAACTTTGTGCCATTTATTGACAATGTATCTTAGACATCCTACAAGTTATGGGAAATGGTTATTTCACAGGTTAAGGTCTAAGGTTAAGTCTTTTGGTATGAATGTTAAACATTTAACTTAAAACTGGATCGTATGACCTTCATCAGTTGCGTCTCATTACATGTATCGATTGGATGCGCACTAAAATATCAGCTTTATGATAATAAAGGTTGAATTTTCACGAAAATATTACATAAGTTTTGAGCAGACAAACAGATTGATAGATATCGGGGGCCTAAAACAAGAGAGCTCTTAATGCAACAAAAAACACCAATACACAAAAAATAAGATAAACATGTATATAGCTTACCAAATACAATACAAAACGCCGTTCTGCCTTGACAATTCTAGTTGACGCTGGAAAATCTCAAATGAGCCTGTGCGTGACATTCCTAACAATTTGAAATGCGCGTGAGGTGTAAACATTAAGCAGTGTAGAAAGCCAGATGCTGTAAATATATAGATACCTGATGGTCTACAGATACATTCAGACCTTATATGTCTACTAAGCGCATAGGGAAGACACTGGTCAGACTGTGCGGAATACTTTGTAAAAAGGGTCACCCAAGGAACATTCTGGTAAAGTTTCATTGAAATTGGCCCAGTGGATCAGGAGGAGATGTCGTTCAAAGGTTTCGAGCTCAAAATAAGCCCCGCCCTGCCACGCCCATATTTATGAGCCAATCAAAATTTCACGAACAAATTTTAAAAAGAATCACCAAAAGAACATTCTGGGTTAAGTTTCATTGAAATCGGCCAAGTGGTTCAGGAGAAGATGTCGTTCAAAAATTTTGGGCTCAAAAAAAGCCCCACCCTGCCATGCCCATATTTATAGGCATATCAGAATTTAACGAACAATTTTTGAAAAGGGTCACCAAGGAACATTCTTGTAAAGTTTCATTGAAAGCGGTCCAATGGTTCAGGAGGAGATGTCGTTTAAAGATTTCGGGCTCAAAATAAGTCCCGCCCTGCCACGCCCATATTAATGGGTCAATCAAAATTTCACGAACAACTTTTAAAGAGGGTCACCCAAGGAACATTCTGACGCACGAAGGACGACGGACTCAGCACCACCCTAAAAGCCCTCCCTAAAGTCCGTTTATGTACATCCGAGGTTGATCGTGAGATTTGCCGAGTGGTGTTCCGAATGTATTTCAGCACTGCTACCACGATGTCGTAAATATGGCAGCCTTCAGTAAAACCGATATAAATCGATCTCTTCCAAACTTTTCTAACAACGAGTCATTTTCCCATTAGGAATGGTTTGTACTACCTTAAAGCCATACAACAAAATTTCATGAACTAGATACGGGTAACTGGGGCTGATTTGTCTGAGTGCCTTGCCAATTGATAACTTACGGGCTACAGCCTATATCGTATATCCAGGTGTCAAAGATGAGATCCCTAAGAAAAAATAATTAAAACGGTCAAAAATATGACGGTTTTTGTACATCAACAATGAGGGAAACGAAACAGTACATAGTTAAAGAGAGTTTATTTGAAGCATAGATAGGAAAAGTCGACAGAGATATCTGTTTGTTACCATTCCAAATTCCTTATAGATTTGAAAATGGATGTTTTACATTTTACTTATCTGATATGCTGCTCAGTTTTAAAAGAAAAATTAATTTTGAAAATCATTTGGATAGGATACAAACATTAACATAAACACACGACATATAAGCCGCCGATTCACGAAACCGTTTGAGACAAAATGAATTTGACGGAAGTCAAAAGTCATCCAATTAAAATGAGCTTGCAAAGATTCAGATAGCCTTTGTTGATCCTTCAACCCGTGTTTTATAAATGGACGAAACCGTACCAGCATGTTGGAGAACTGTGATTTTTTATTCGTATTATATTCGTTAATTATTTGATGTCCATTTTGCTAAATGATTTTGTGCTTCAGAGCGCACTTATCTCCATGGACACAATTTACATGTTAACTACTAATGAAGGAAACCTTTCAAATGACAATGGAAACAGATTCGTGAAAATATGAGTTAAATTGGACCATACCCGAATGAAGCCGGTCAAGCGTCAAATAATGCAAGTCTAAAGTCATCTTAGGGTCATGCCAAGTCATATCACCGAAACACCATACAAGCGACAACGACAAAAGTCCAACGACAAAAATGCACTGTTCGTCTTTGGAGAGGATTGAATAGAAGAATTATGTGTACTTGGATTGAAGTTTGTCTCGAAAAACGTCAACACCTCAAACGAACGGCGGAAAAAATGACTTTCTCTATTTATAGTACAAATGAAACAAAATAAGTCGGAGTTTTTTTTAAATATTTGACTAGGAAAGCAGTTTGATATCCGTCCTTTATAACGAAACCAAAATGAAAATAATCCCATTTCGACTTCCAGACATTTAAATTGCTGGCGTTAAATCTTTTCCCGATAAAAGTGTCAATTAGCCTTGAAGTCTGCAGCAGTTTCTGTTTTTATTTAATGATTTTGTCACCTAAAGAAGACAATTCCAAAACGAGCCTATGCGTGATATTTCTATAATTTCACAAGCGCACAGAGCGAAGCTTATGACCTTCTGGGCATTCGCAAAGTCTGACCGTAGTCTTCTATGCGGTCTCTAGATGGATGCGGTCTTAAGCCCTCTTCGGGTTCCAAAGAATATTTTTTATCGTGCCATGAAGATTGTATTGACCTTACATCACCTATCTGATAACGGAATATGGTATCAGGCAGTCTTTAATTAAGCGTTAAAAAACGATTGCAGACTCAATAGAATATCATGTGAGTGTCTTAAAATACCAATGTTATCTGGTCTCGGTTGAGACAAACTATCATGACTCGGCAAAGCCTCGTTTTAAATAAATTCTACCAATCTCTACCAGATCTCAGACACTAACATATCATTCTCTATTTATTGTATTGCGTGATTGTTCGGCTTGCTCTCTGTCTTCCCTCCCCTTGAGCACTTGTTGCAAATGCCACCCACAAGGCCAAGTATGTCGATCGATGCATGTATTCTGAATGTAAAATACATTTTTAAAAGAAGCAAAATGGCAGCGATTCGCCCTAAATTTGGCTGAGTATTGTGAATCGGGATTTATTAACCAGCGTTGTGTTTGCGCTAATGTTAAAGTTATATATATAAAACTAGAATTATTGCAAAGATGTCTTAATCCCATTAACCAATTATTGATTAATGAATCCCTTTTGTCCATTATGAAGTGACATCAGTGCAGGATGTGTTTGCTGCAGATATTTATGTCAATCTTTCTACGAAGTTTAAATAAATATTCCCCTAAGAATTATCGAGAAATTGGGCAGACACTTTTTTTTGAGGAAGGGAGATTATTCTATCTAAAACTTATTGGACCGTAACAAAATAGTTTATGCGCACCACTGGTTTCATATGTGAAGTTTTATGCAAAGCTTTTCTTGCATTCCTGAAAAAACGGAAAAGACTTTTCACCAAAGACCCATAACTCAATAAAATAAGTGACACCAAAGGACATAGTCATCCCTGCTTTAAACAATTAAAAACATGTGGAGGTTTCATCAAATCCGTTCATTAGTTGCTGAGAAATAGAGCTGACACACAAAAGCTAGAGATGAACGGACGGAACGATGACTGGACCGACAAATGAAATCCTATAAACCCGCATAGATTTGGGTATATAAATATATACTACGCACTTCGTGTACAAAAAAATATCTAACGAGGTTGGGGGAATTGATTATTGTCGAGGATCTGTCGCGGCATTTATCAATTCCCACAACCAAGTTATATATTTTTTCATGCAATACACTAAGTACGTATTATATTTTTCTTATAACCTCTATTTTCCTCGTTTATGTCGACGATTTTAACAGGAAAGCAAGTATCTTAAAATAACCGTATCATGTCATTGTTCTAAAAATATCCATGTGATATCATAAAAAAATATCATATTTAATGTTATCACACGGATATTTGTTTAGATAAAGGTAAAAGATATTATCGCCTTTCTATGTTTTTTTTATATATATAAGTAACATAGGCGTACATGAATAACAAAACTTAAGTGCCATTCTATGAAAGTTGTCGTGATCTATTGAAATCAGGTTCTCTAATATAAGCTGCATAATGAACATCTTCGTAAGACAACCATGTAATGAACTGTCTGAGACCAATGATGCAGTGTAATAAATCAAATAAAGTTTATCTAAGATTTTGGCAACAGATGCCGTGCAGAGATTCTCTGCAAATCGATCTATACAACAGACCATTAACTCTCATTCTGTAAGGATATCGCAATGTGGATACTAGGGAAAATTATTAAAGGTGAATCATTTTAATACGCTGCTGATTGTGGTCGTATACATACTTGTGTCACCTTCTCCGTCTGTCCGTCCGCTCCTACGTCCGCTTTATCTTTTGAACGCAACTTCATGTATGGATGGGTTTTGGTTAAGTTTGCACAGAATCCTTGTCACCTTAAAACCGCTTATTTTCGGGGTTCAGTCCTATTCACCAGGAAATCACGAGGCGGCGTATTTTATGACTTCTTTGTGAAGTTATTTAATTACCCCATCTGCTATTTTGAAACAAAATGTCGTCGGCGAAGGCGATGTCGGCGGCTGAGTAAACAAAAGTTCCTTAATTAAATGATTTTTGTTGGATCGGAAATAATGGTAGATTATCACTTAATAATCTCACTACCAAACCATTAAAATAAACACAGGATGATACCCTGCTTTCGTTTATATACCATATCGACATTATCTTACAGATCAATGTAAACAAATGACGTAATGACGTTTGTTAGGCGCTTTAAAATTGTTCTGAATAAAAAATACACATTCCATATAATTTTTACTTTCACAATTGCACTCAAGACAGGATACAATTATCAATATATAGGTAAACTTAAAGGTAGAGAAATATCCCCAAAATAACGTTTCCGGTCCAATTCTGTGATCGGTAGATTTAAGAAGGTGTACAAACTTCTATGCTGTCAAAGACAAACATATTAACAGTGCGATATCTTCCGCTCTTTACCTCACCTGGGTGCAACCTGCTCAATGGGAGCTGTTAAGCTGTTAGCTGTTAAAAACCAGTTTTTGCACAACTCTTTCTGAACAATTCGGTCAATCTTGAGTAAACTAGGCAGAAATTAGTCTTGTCTAACCCTTTTCAAAACTTGTTCGTAAAACTTTGACTTGCCATAAATGAGGCAGAGGCAGGACGGGGCTTAACAGAAACCATGAAATACTTCTTTTTAAAAATTTAACTACCAGGCTAATTTCAACTTTATTTGACAAAATTGTTACTGGGATAATCCTTCTCAAAAATTGTTCGTCTATTTTATTAACTTTTTCCAAATTCGTGCGTGTTTGTGAGGATTTATTTTTTACTTTTAAATATGCTTAGCGTCACTAGAAAGTTACCATCCACATTACCCTTGAATTTTTCAAATAGTATTGCCCAATGCAAAATACTATGTACGATATTTATACTAGGTACACCTGAAAAAGTATCCGTGGTCAAAAATTTGGTCTGTAGATAGGCTTCGCCCAGGACGCCTAAAGGTGACGTTAACACGAAGTGATGGTCTAATTCTTCCAAGGTATGTTCGTGATAGGCTCCGATCGGCTTCGAAGACGTCAAGGGACACATAAAGACCTCAAAATGGCTGGATGTGCTCATTTACTAAACGCCATTATTTGAAACAGGTCGTGTTACGCACCGATACAGCTTTCCGGGATATCGTTAACGTCAGACCGTCGACAAGATCATGTTAATTGGTGTATGCAGTATCTGAGATAAGGTAATCGACATTGACAAACTGTTCTTTTTACAGAAGAATCAGGACTATATCGATATGGGCGACGGTGTCAATGTGAGTGTTATGCGATATGTTGTGGTAGACAGGCTATGCCTTGGGCGGTAGGATCGACATTTCATCGAGGTAACAAATCACAAAACTCGCTTTGGCCGATGGAAGTTTACAACGAAACGTTTTGTTGACAAAATCTTGAGACCATTTGTTCGTTTTACAACGTAACGTTTTGTTGACAAAATTTTGAGACCATTTGTTTGTCAATGTAGCATGTTAACATTGGCTTTTTCAACAAATCAACGTTTGGCCTTATCCTGTAATGTTGGTTTAGGTATTCTTAGAGCCGATTATGTCAATCCACTTCCTTGTATTGCTTTCTCTTCTAATATCTATCCTGCAGACCATATGTGGGCCAATGATGTCATATCAGGAACCGACAGCATAAACTTTTTTATGGGCGATTAGCAGGCCATTCTCTTAAAACGTATACAGCGTCCGTTATAAATTTTCGGCGCAAAATATCTGCAGATCTCCAAGGAAACGGTGGTGATACTCGCTTTTGATGTTGGTTACTTTTTAATTTTAGGTAAGTTTCTTCAAGCTAGGAAAAAAAGACGATTATTCCTAGTCACTTATTTTATGTTTTCAAATTACTTTATTGTCATTTTATTAGATTTTTTTGCTATAAATGAAATATCAAATGTTGTATGGGTGTTTTTGTTGGTGGTAAATTTCTTTTGACGCTATGTATATATTCTAACATCTTCTCCTGTCAATTTAGTGGTCAGCCAATTTCAAACTCACTTGCCATGGATATTTCTTTGGTGACCCTCCTCAAAACTAGTTTCTTCAATTTTCGGGGGGTGTTGCTTTTTTATACTTTGAAATCTGCAAACACCGTCTCCGTCGAAACCAGCGATTGGCAAATTACAACAACATTTAGCAAGAATGTTCTTTTGGTAAACCTCCCCAAACTTTACTGTTAAAATTTGATTGACTCCCCAACTTTGGATTGGCAGAGTGGAACTGTTTATGACGTTGGAATTTTAAACATCTTCTCCAAAGGCAATCGGCCAATTTCAAACAAACTTTGCTTGAATTTCTCATTGGTGACAATGTAAGGATGTAGCATGGCAGAGTAGATTTCATTTAGGCAAAAAACATATTGGACAAATCTAAGCAGACTTGGCAGCAATGTTCCTTTAGTAACCCTTCCACAAACCCAGTCGTGATTTTTTATTTGCCCCTAAATATGTGCATGGCTGGACAGACAGAGTGTGGCATGTAATTCCTGGGTCTCTTGCCTTTTATCAGTATCATGAAACAACCGCTTGTGACGGCTAGACTCAAGATGGGAGGTTTAAAGGTTCGAATTCCGCCGGCACCATTGCTTTGTGATATGTACATGTGTTATCAGTCGACTTGAAATAAGATGATATTACGAAATCGTAGAACGAACAAAAAAACATATTATTGATTTTAATACTTATTTACTTTGAATTTTAATCTTAGTTTAATGTTTTATAGTCAATTAAAAACTTAATGTACACAGGTAACATTGTCAACCAAGAGCACCACTATAGGGATGAGTGTCTTTTTCACTGCGTTTATTTGGGTATAAAGTGCAATTGCCTTAGGACATGGCAAATAACGCCCGTAGGGCGTTATGATTAAGCCATGTGTTAAGGCAATTGCACTTTATACCCCAATAAACGCAGTGAAAAAGACACTCGTCCCTTATAATTGCAATCATCTAGATCGAAGAAACTATTAAAATACTCAGCCAAACATTAAAGCTTCAAGTCTACTTTCTGCGCGTTTAAATTAAACGATCTATTTTTAGGTCGAGTATTGTTTATCTCGCTATCGAAGTGAAATGTCATATAGTAAAACAAATGACACACAAATTAAAGACAACATTAAAATTTGTAGAGGTACTTATGACAAATAAGCTTGTTTCTGCCAAGTGAGTCTGTATTTTTTAAACGAAAACGGCGTGGTCGGTCTTTGTTGAGAGGGTTGCTTGAAGGTCTTCGTCGACTCGCTGTTCTCTAAGTTTAAGCGGCTCAGAATCAGAACTGCATGCTTGTTATCGTAAATTCTTTCGAAAATATGTTAATTCATAAAAGATTGAATAGCAATGTTGCGTTGATGATCGGGAACTAGGTTAATTCGAGTTCCTACAACACAGGACTTGCAGATCGAATTTTGGGGGTTTCCCGAAAGACCTATTGCATTTTATACAGAAATAAAGTGCAATGGATTTCCCCACGTGATGCGATTTAAACCAATCAGAGTTATTTATTTTATTGGATTGCAATTATCTACGGATGCAACGCTCGGCTGCAGGTGCTAGATAATGCAAAAGATCTAAGTCGAAAAAGGGACATAACTCTCACAAAACGCCTCCAGAAGATATCTTCAATAACAAGAGATATGACCAAGTGAAGTTGACCACGCAAACGCGAACGACGCCAATATGATCACAATAACTCGGGTTTTCCCATAAAACAGCCGAGCTTAAAATCAAACTATGAATTGTCGGCCTTATACCGATTTATTACCATCGTTGGGCATAAGGTCTTGTATAAGAAAATACAAATATAAGATGGCTATAAGATAAGCTTTGTCATTTCGACCAAGGATATTTTTGTTGCACTTTTATTACAGAATTATTACCTTATCATGTAAAACAACAATGAATGTTTCCTAGTTTATTTCTTTGCGACATAAAGATTTGATTGTCAATAACAACTCTTCGCATTTCTTAGTGTAAACTGTGCGTTTGACTTCAGTGTGAACATCTGTATTCGTCGAATAAGAATACAGGGGCTAAAATAAATGGTACGCTTCATCATTCTTACATGTACCTAACTGCCCCAAAACCTTGTCACGGATGCACCTTTGATTGTCAATAATATATTCCTCCATGAAATGCGCATTTCTTACTGTAAACTTGACATTTTAATTCGGTTCGGTAAGTCTTCATCAAATATGAATTCAGGGGTTAAATTATACCAATTTTAAATTATTATTGTTATAATTTGACCTACATTGCGGTAGTGAAATTACACCGTTGGATATTTTTGATGTTACACGGGTGTTATGACACAAGTAGATAACTATGCAAATACACTTAGAGCAAAGTTATGGTCTTTGCTATTCGGTATTTTCGTCGTGAAAATGACGTCTTATGCATTTAAAGACGTCAATTCGCAAACGGCGTTATATGGTTAGCGGAATAATTTTACCCGGGAACCGAGAAATATAGTAATTTTCTGGTTTTAGCACACAAATTCGGGTAATATTATAAAAAAGAATATCAGTTTTATGCTCATTTAATACCGAATTTATTCTACTCTCATAATGATATTAAGCATGTAAAGGACAAGGACAGTGGTGGTTGTGTGATAAATAACTTTATCTTATAACTATACAAATATATGTGTGATAACATCCCGTATGATATTTTTTATGGTATCACATAGTTTTTTTTAGAACAATGATATAATGCGGTTATTTTTAGAAACTTGCATTTCAGTTAGAAACATCGACGAATACAAGACAGATAGAGGGCAGAGCCTCGACAGTTAGAAACATTGACGAATACAAGACAAATAGAGGGCAGAGCCTCGACAATTTTCAATTCTCCCAACCTCGTTAGATATTTGTTTTCACATAATACACTAAGTACGTATTATATTTATCTTAGTGATGACATTACAATGCTAGGCGCTGTACGCTGCTTTCATACAATTAACGGGTCGATAAGAGTTTTAAAAATATGATGAAATTGATAAAGCTTTCGGTTAACTTATGTTTCGAAATATATTATATATTATTCTGATCCACATAACATAAATATGATAATAATAAATAATGATATTTCTGGGGAATTATTCATACATCATATCAATTACAATTACAATTACATAGCATTTATAGAGCGCAAAAATTATACAAATATTCTATTGCGCTGTACAATCAATGAAAATACATACATACACAGATCTACATACAAACAATAGGAAAAATGAATATTGTGCAACATTAAATCCATCTTTTAGATTTTAAGAATAACTATTGAAATAAGTCAACTTCTGTGCTTTATCAGACAATGTTAGTCATAAAACTTCTTATACAGGTATGTCTTCAGTTTTGATCTGAATAATTGCTCAGACTGAATGTCTTTTAGAGTGGAAGGGAGCTCATTCCACCACTTTGGACCAACAACCGCAAGGGAGCGGTCTGCCAGTTTTGTTCGTCGTCTAGGAATGATAAAGTTCGTATTACTCTGTGATCGAAGTCTGTAGCGACCTTGATGGTTTTTGAACATTTGTCTTATATAGATCGGAGCAGTTCCTTCAAGAACACGGAATACTATCACAAGGACTTTAAACATAACCCTGGCTTTCAGCATTTAGAATGTTTTTGTTGTTGTTGTTTTTGTTGTTGTTAAATTATATCTTGATGCACAGGTTCTTGTCGAAATAAGCTCTTTTTATCAAATCCACAGGTAAAAAAAGATTTACAATAATTAGGTTTTATGTTCATACCTAAGTGAAACCAAAAACTTCTCCTTTAGTTCTGAAGTTTATCAAAACGCTGAAACGAAGAATATAATTTTTAATCAGCTATTCTGGACAAGCATGCATATGCCTTACACCTGAAAAAACTATGTCGCTTTTCGTATATCGTCGATGTTCTTACAAAATCAAGCAACCACAGCCTTAAATAAGCTGTAGTCACGAGGTTGTAGGAATAAATTGAACATGTATGAAATTAGAAGTTGCCGATTTTCTTATGAGTTTAATCTGTACATAGATCATTTCGTTATCGCACCTAATATGGACTACTTTAAGTGAGAGGCCAAAAATCATTTTATATAGTCTCGATCTCTAGATATTTTATTTTATTACAATTATCCATTAAAGCACAACGTGGAGGTCATGGAACAGCTCGAGACGGGAAAAACAGAGCGTATCTTTATTCATATTTCACAGTTGTCCATGTAAGTTAGCTACCAGTTAGGCAAACATATGTAACAATATATCGCGCGTTTCCTGAATGCCAGCATGTTATAACTATAGAAAGTGAATTTCACAATAAATATTTGTTTCGGTTTTCTTGTAAGACTTTGTATGCCAAGAAATAATGGAATAGTAATTATATTTGTTATGAGATTTTATTGATTGTTTAAATTGTGTCAAATCTTTTCCCTAGAAATACCTCCTTCAAGTAAATCTGTAATGAACATTATTGTTGATAACATGTATGACTTACATGTCTGGGGCGAAGTAACCCATTCAGTATTTTAGTTATATTAGAAATTTTACTTTAGTGTTAGTACTATACAAATCAAGCGAAACCATTCTGTAATTAAAACACTGTTCTTAATTTCCCTTTTTATATTGGTTATAATATCAGATTATAAAACTATTGTCATTCATTGTGTCATCGTGAAAATGACGCAATACTACATAACATCATTTTATAATTTTCAAAGAACAGTATAAAAAGACCAGTCTTCGAGTTATGAAAATAGTGTTTGTTTAGAAGGCATTAGATAGCAAATACAATTACTCATAATCGTGATTACTGAAACGGCAAAACACAAGTCACTGAATATCCTTTATTTCATGTTACAGACTGAGGCGAAACCGTAGGACTTTTGAGAAGCGGCTACAAAAAAGTTTTTATTCATACATCAAATCAGTGATTGTTCGAGTTGAAATAGTAATTGTTTTCTTTAATAAGAGAATTTCAATCTTAAAAAATATGCTCGTAAAACATAAATGACCCCAACAACGCATTCATTTCAATTGTTACCGAAATAAACGGCTTTAAGTTTACTCAATGACCTTGACGTTTTCTTAATGGGTGTAAATGAAATGTAACTTTGTGCCGATTATTGACAATGTTTCTCAGACATCCTACAAGTTATGGGAAATGCTTATTTCACAGGTTAAGGTCTAAGGTTAAGTCTTTTGGTATGAGTGTTAAACATTTAACTTAAAACTGGATCGTATGACCTTCATCAGTTGCGTCTCATTACATGTATCAATTTGATGTGCACTAAAATATCAGCTTTATGATAATAAAGGTTGAATTTTCACGAAAATATTTCATAAGTTTTGAGCAGACAAACAGACTGATAATTATTGGGGGCCTAAAACATGAGAGATCTTAATGCAACAAAAAAAACAGCAATACACAAAAAATAAGATATACATGTATATAGCTTTCCAAATACAATACAAATCGCCGTCCTGCCTTGACAATTCTAGTTGACGCTGGAAAATCTCATTTGTAATGAAAGAATTGTTATCAATGAACACCTGCCCGTGACAAGAAACACAAAGAGATACAACACTTTTAACCCGTGTCATGCTGACTAAAACCTTTGGCAAGTGTTCAAAGCACTAGTTTCACGCATTGCGATTAAGTATTTATTTTGACGAGTTCACTTGCCTTGAGCGAGATATCGTTGTCATAATGACAAGTTCGTGTATGTGTGTAAGTCTTTCTAAATTCAGGACCATAAAACGGTGCAAACAGTTTTCCAATTATTCCCCAATTATTCGCAAGTGCACGTACAAAGCGGGGTATAATTGGAAAACTGTTAGCACCGTTTTGTCATCCTGATCGCAGGGCAGCATGACAAGAACTTCTTTTGAAATACATTTCATTTATATCAATCAAATTAAATACGATCATGGATCTTTAAATTTTATGCAAAAGTTGCACATAATACTATCTTTTTAAAATATGAAACGGTAACATTTTTTATTCCGTCTCTAATCGGTATTAGATTATAAGAAATAAATATTTTATTCATTATCTCAAATTTTTGTAGGTGAACATGTCTATGTTAACCCTTTGCTGTTTAATCCCTGCTTTTTACGTGCCTGTGATTTTATGATTGAGAAAACATTGTGAAAAAAGAAGAAATTGCTTCTGACAAGCAATTTCTTCTATTTCAACACTATTTTCTACCCTACTGAATGGTTATTTTTCAATTAAAAACCACTTTAAATTTTCGTCTGCAAAACCTTTGAATTTGGACTGGTCCAAAATTTTGTAAAACAGGAAAGGGTTAATTACATTGAGTTTGAATAGAATTTAAGTTCCATACAATAACTAATAACTACAGTTTATGTTTGACGTGTCATGCAAAAGTACGCCACACATTTACACCCGATATACCTCATCCTGGTGTGCAATTAATCAATTATACGAAAAACTGGTGATAATATAACCTCTCGCATAAGATTAAACTTTTTAATCTTGAAGTATTTATAAAGTTATTCAATAAGTTAAAAGCCATCGTATAATTACGATATTTTTGGCACATTGGTGCCAAAGATATCCTAGAATATCAAGGTGAATCTATAATTGGTGAGTGGAATAAATATAACTAACGCTCTTTTCCTCACTAAGATTCGTGAATAGTTTATGACAAAAGTCATTAATAACAGAAAAATCTCCTACCAGTATATATCTATTCGAAGAAGTTCAGCTTTTAACTGAGTTCGCTATAGAGAAAAGTAACAACTGCGGTGGTCAGCTAATAATAAATATTCTCCGATCGGGTTTTTAAAATTTAAGACACTTTTCAACTTAAAGAAATATTTCAAATGTTACAGGTGTTTGCTCGTCTGTACTTAAATGATTGCTTTTAAAAATAACAATCGGTGCCGACAAAGAAACGATTTTGGTAACATGAACATACAGGGGCATTACCTGTGACCTTTATCACTCAATTGGATGACCTCATGCGCACCTTTTGAAACCGGGTTTTTAAGTAAAACCCTTATTCAAAAACTTTTTACGGGTCAAATTCAGTTCTTTGAGGCCACATTACTCCAAAATAAGGCATCTGATTTTAACCGGAATTATTTCATTGTCATCTGAAAGGTATATTTTATGCTTTAAACGTGCAAACATCTTTGATTGCAGTACCTCTTTAAATGAAAAATCCAGTCAGATATTAATCGCTTTTCAAAAGAGTAGTGTCCACTCAGGTTCAATATACTATTTTTCAAGACTTGTCTCCTTCAGACAACTGTGCATTTCGAACATGATGTTATATATAATGATTCTATTCATCTTGCAGATGTGTTAAAGACTCCCTTTAAATACGAAAAAAGTCTCTAATTTGAGTCATTATGAGTATCGTCTTCAAGTTTTATTTCATCAGTTTTCTTGCAACAGGATAAACCGCTCCACATTTAGAATTTGCTCTTAATGTAATTTCTTTTTACAAATCAAGAAAAAATAGAGAAAGGCATTATTGTTCAAATCTTTAATTTCTCTTTCAGTTATTAGCCGTTTTGTGCCTTGGCAAGGTTAGATTTTTTCATTATCAAGTTCAATATTATATTAGTAGAATTCCTTTCTGATGAAAACTGCAATATTTGAGCATAGCGCATTTTCTTTTTTTTTTTTTTTTTTTTGGTTAAATTATGGCTGAAGTTAATTTCGATTAATATTTAAAGTAATGAAACAAATCCGCATTTCGTATTTTAAATAATGTATTGGAATCAGACCATTTACAAGGTGAAACTGAATCGATCAAAAAATATGAGAAGAATAATTATTTATAGCAACAAAGTGTTTAGTTTGTTCACATTGCCCTGCACGTAATAAGCTCTCTGAAACTTGTTGATGACTTCACAGATATTACATCACGAGCTACAGAACATATAAAATCTGTCAATGTAGTAGATGAAACGATTGCATATTGCACTACAATAATCCATTGTACATCACTCGGTCATTTCCGTAAACTACAACAGACCTCGGATGTATGTAAGGCGGAGGGGTATGTCATGAAATTGTACATTTCGTTAGGCGGAAACAGTGTAAGAAAAACTAGCGAACCGGCGCTATCTTTAGATTGATATTTTCTACAGTAAATAACGGCTGAAAAATCCAAATTTTTGAGAATGACAATCATTCTAAAAAATTAAGATTTTTAGCCGTTATTTAAGAATCTAAAGTTATCTATATAAGGATACGATGGTTTCACGTCAGTGACTTCAAACGAGTAGCGTTGGCGACGTCGAACCTTTCCACTCAAAGTTTCGAGGGCTAACGCCATTTTAACTGACGTCATTAAGTTTTTCCAAGGTTTTCTCGTAATTTTTGAAAATAGTCCGTCTTTGTACATCCGAGGTTGACCGTGAGATTGGCCGAGAGGTGTTCCGAATGTACAATAACCTAATATTGTTGCAAAATCAAAAGCTCAAAAAGTAATATATCTAGTTCTTGTATCAAGAAAAATGACATTAGTCTAAAAAATACCCAGTTGGTATGAATATTTTATGACAAAAGTCATTAATAACTCCGTGACCTACCGGCTATATTTGTGATTTTGACTTGTCATTAGAAAATGGGACATCATTCCTTTTGGCAATCTCAAAGGAAAGGCCGTACCGGACTCCTCAAGCGGTTCACGGTCTTTTGCCTATGGAATTTAAAGGCTTCGGATGCTTTTGAAAATAGCATCCAGCTTATAACAAATGTATTTTCGCTTAAAAGGGGACTTATTAAAGAATATTAGTGTAACTATTCCGAAAATGACCACGTAAAAATTGTTAATCTTCTCCAAAACCAGAAGGCAGAAAAACATGACATTTTGTGGACATCTAGTGGACCTTTATCAAGTATGTTCTTATCAAACCCCTGTGGTCAAATTTGGTCTCCATCCGGGTGTATCCCATTTTACACAAGAACAAATGCAAAATATTAAAAAAATCTCCTTCTCTGAAACGATAAGACAGATCTTATATATATATACAGTTAATTACATCGTGAAATTGACATTTAACTAAATCAAAACCATTCTAAATCGCTCACTCAGCGCCCCATTCATTCATTACAGATACTCACTCAAACCAATCAAAAACGCTTCAAACTCACTGAAAAACATATAACAACAACTTCGTTCAAAATAAAAATAGCTGGGGAAAAATCGGAATATCACTTAATTATTTGAAGTTGTAGGCGTCTGATAGTTTCTTGAGGAATGGGGAGCTATAAATAGAACTTGTATGCATATTTTTTTAAAGGTAGGCAATCAATATTGCTTATTTTGTTCATCATGAACAAAATTTTGCAATACTGGATTACTCCCATTAAATTCACTCAAAACTCGCTCCACACACTTATTCAATTTCATTCCTTAATCATTCCAAAATCATTCTCCTTGTCAATTTCACGGTGTTGTTCACTGTATCGGGCCTTTACCAATATTAATCATGTCATACCCCTGGGGTCCGATTTTGGGCTCGACACAATTGCAGCCCATTTTACATAGAAACGATGGAAATCTCGGAAACTTTCTTCTCTGATACCAAAAGGCAGACATCTTCCATAGTTTGTTTGTAAAATCTATAGTGGAGTTCTACCTATTTTGTCATGTCAGGACCCTGGGGGTATATTTGGGGTCTGAATTGGCCCACCCTATTTCGCAAAGACATAGAAGAGGAAATCTTAAAAAAAAACTTGTTCTCTGCCCCTCAGTTCATATTAGGCCTGTGCCCAGGTATATCTTTTTTACTCTTTGCTAAAAACATTCCATGGTATCGATCTTATGTAGAAATCATCTACTTGTTGACATCTGCCTATCTAATTGATGTGATGACCAAGGGTTCAAAGAGACTCAGGTGGGCGCTCTAGGACCATCATGGACCTCCTGTTATAGCTAACAAAGGGTGAAATCCTTCGTCTTACAAAACCAATGATGGCTGATTGATACAGTAAACTACATCGTTAAATTGACAAGGTCATTGATTTTTTCATGATTTAGAAATGAAATTGATTGAGTGTGTGGAACGAGTTTTGAGTTGATTTAATGGAAGGTAATCCAATATGGCAAATTTTGTTCATAATGAACAAAATTAGCGATATTGATTACCATCCTTTAATAAAATATGCATACAAGTTCTATAGATAGCTTCCTATTTCTTAGAGAACCTTTTGGCGCTTACAATTTGAATTATGTCAGTGAAATCGCGTTATTTCTCTGACCAAATTTATTTTGAATGACCTTGTTGATTCTATATTTTTCAATGGGTTTGGGCGTTTTTGAATGGTATGAGTGAGTTTTTGGAATGAATGAATGGAGCGCTGAATGAGCGATTTAGAATTGTTTTGATTGAGTCGAATGTCAATTTCACGACGTAACTAACTGTAGTCGACATTTGTAATTAATTGTAATCAATGACACTATTAAACTCAACCGAAGGATAAATTTAAGGCTTGAAAGAGCTAAACTAATTTAATCGAACAAGCCTTTTGTAACATAAATATTGAAGCTGAGATAGGCGAGCGAACATCTGTACTGAATGACTTTTACCATGGCATAGGTAACTTACTATAGGTAGATTTTGTGCGGTGAGCCATATAATCAACTTTTTACTGTTAGATTCTCGTGCCATTTGTTCGAAATAGATAAAACAGGTTAAAATAACATTAACCGATGTCATGCTGAATAAATTTTGGCTCATAATTCTGCATCAAAATCAAAGGGCAAAAAGCACTGAAAGTTCTAACTGTAGGTCAACTTTTATTTGAAAAACTAAATCTATTGACAATTCTGGTTTGAAAGTGAGAAACAGGTGGTATAGACTAACCTCAGACTGCACATATGTGCAGGCTGATGTTTGTCTATAGCTCCTGCCAAAGCAGGAACTTCCGGGTTCAGCATGACAAGGGTTAAGAAAGTTTGAAATTTACCTTTTAATTTCACGCTATCGCTTGTCTTAAAACATCAGGTTCACTCAAACATGTAGTTTCATAATTTCAGTGAAGGGATCAGGTTAAAATTATATCATTTGCTTTTTATTTATACCCGATTTACCTATGGTTATGGACTCAGCGCCTACGTCGAGCTCAGTTTTGAAAATACACCTATACAACATCAGTCTTGATCCATAAGGTTTTAATTCTAAATTGATAATTCAAATGTGTGGTAATCAACTAAATATAAACGATATATGAGCAATATTTGCGGAGAAAATCCTAGACATTGGTATAGTCTTGTTGTCGTTCTCGTCGTGCGAAAATTTTAAAATTAGCTATACCTATGCTTCTTCTGAAAGCATTCACTTGAAACTTGGAACATATGTTCACACATGTTCACTATTACAAGGGCAACCGATACCTTTAAAGGGAATCGTTCTTGATGAAATCTGTGCGAATTAATGCATAAATATGAGACAATGTTCGAAAAAACAACAGCAATTGTTTGGCCGAGAATCAAACTCGTTCCATAAACACGCTTCCAACTTGGCAATTGCTATAGATTCTCTCGCAGAGAGCATCACATCTTTTAGGTTAATAACCCGTAATAGTTCAATCATAGGACAATCATACCAAAGGTACCAGGTTCGATTTCCGACGGTGACACTTATTCTTTTCGACCTATTGTCTTCCACTCATTGGTTAATCATCGTAGACCTAGCTGCAATTGCAACTGGATGCTAGGAAAAGCCCTTTTAAACAAAAGAAACCCGTAATCGTTCCGCAACGTTTTGGAAGTCATTAGTGTAAACCGAGGTTTCTCTCTGATTTCTTTAGGAACCCTCATATAACATTGAGAAAGATCATGGGTTCGGAAAAATTGCAGAGCTATAAGAGTTCCACTCTCTTAATAAGCGAAACACGTAAAAACATAGTGTATGGTTTTTCGTGTTTTTTTTAATTCTGAATGGAAATATGTGTATGTCGTAACGTTAGTTTTATTATGCACAATAATGTCACAGACTAAATACACCAACATTCAACTTAAAAAAAACTGTACTTTAACAAGAAAATCTAAATGATTCTTTAAGAGTTGACAAGAGTATTTGTTTTCTGTTGTTCGACGTTCCTTATGGAATTCAAAATAAATGTCAGAATGTTTCATTCCTTCTTTTTTGCTTAGATTAGGAAAGAAATTCATATAAATCTGACATTTCAAGTTAATACACAAAAAATCACCTTTACATTTCTTATAATATATAGTTTTCCGGATGTAATACTTCTGTTACTCTTTTGATTTCTTTCTTTGTTTGATTGCAGGCAATTATACGTTCGAAATTATATGGGATAGATTTGCACGTTTATACATATGCCTATTATATGATACCAATCGCATTCTACATTTTCGATACAAATGATGGAGCATATGTTTTAACTATTTACATTTAGACAGGAAAAGGAAAATTGTTGAAGGGAGAATTTGACTCGGGACTGTCGATAGACGCAGAACGGAAAAAAATGAACAAAATAGTGTTCTTTCGTTAGCATCAGTTTATAAGAACTAAAATAACATATATTTTTTTGAAATAATAGGATAAGAAACACGATCTATCTTGTGAGAACTATGTACATGTCTATAGCTACAGTATAAGACCATCTGTCATTGACAGTTCACACGGGGAAATTGCTTTTTTATTCACACCAGTTCAATTACGGCACAGCATTTCTTCATTACGTGTACTTATCTTTTGACTGGAGCGGGTCAATGTCTTGCTTCGCATCTTTTATAACGTGAACTTACTTAATCATAGGTTAACACAAAGCAGCCCTGTGTTCAGGATGTAAAAACGTTTCGCGAGCGCTTTGAGATGATACCCCGCTTTGCTCGTGCACATACGTGCAAAGTAGGGTATCATTTCGAAGGGATTCGCTTACGTTTTCATCCTGAACGCAGGGCTGTATTATCCACTGAAACAACACATTCTGTAAATCGAGGCTTATTATCGAATTGTATTGTTCGAGATTCTAGAGAATATCGCTTGATTTTTTTTTAAGATGAACATATTGGTCAATGCAGTGCTTAAAGTCTTAAGTGCATGGTCTTCTGTAGTGGGACGGTAAAATATAAGAATCCTCAAGATATGAAGTCGCTAAAAACGCTTGCCTGTCAGACAAAAACATTGTGGAAAAGGATCATTTTTTGGAGAACAAGCAACTGCATGACTGTTGGATAAAATTGGCTTATATTTTGACAAAGTATTGTCCAAAGTTCTATCCAGGTACTACTACAACCTTAGATATAGCAATGGCGGTCTTATGTTGCTTAACTGCTTGTGCTCAAGAATGGCTTCATTTTGAGATATAATATACCTAGGCATACTGCTTTTTCTTGGCTAATGAAGTGCCCCTAGAATGTGTTCTCAAACACTTTACATGAACCTTAAAAGAGTGATGAATCAACGGTTTGGAAAGTTTGTGGCTTGGTTGACATTGCATTCTATAAGGTCATCAAATATGATATCTCAAATTAATAATTGAGAAGAAAACAAAAAAGAACAAATAAGATAAGCCAGTGGAGTGGCATGGCGCAATTAAATTTTGACTAATCAGTGGTTGGCAGGGTTTTCTCGGACTGGTTGTCTCCGTACTCGGGGACGATGTGGGGTATTTTTTGCTGATGCGTCAGCGACTTATTACAGTGATGATGTATGACAACAACCAATTTTTGAGTATCTATGTGAGCTATCAAATCATTAACAATGATCCCATATAGTAATTTATGAAAATAAAATCTGTCCGGTCTTGTGTAATCTTTATCGGATATGAATAATTTTTAGGTGAATACTCCGTGGATGTATCTGCTTCATATTTCTTGTCGTGATTTCTTGTTGCCGCGCCCCGATAAGGAGCATTCGTCATTCAAAATTCCGTTTGTTCAGCTCCCATATCAAAGGACCAATTTTCATGAAACCCTTACTAAATGATTCATTTGAAAGTGTATATTATGACTGTTGGGGTATGATATTGTTTCGTGAAAAAAAATCTGTGTTAGATTGTAAAGTAACACTACTCATACATTTATGGGTGGATGGTCTTGAAACTTTCACAAGATGTTTATCAATAAGTAACTATGCTCTAAATTAGTCTTTCAGGGATCGCATGATGTGTCATGGATAAAGGGCATTGATGATGTAAATTTTAATTTTCTTGCTATCACAACTCCTCCCACATTATTCGATGAAATGTAATAATTATTTTAAAAAAATTCTTACAATATTGATTGGTCTTAAAATTGTCAGGTTTAAATTGCCAGTAATTGAATGTCACTTTTGGTTCTTTTTCAAAAGAGAATAACATGTTAAAGTCATAAAAACTCAATTATATCTGGCCAAGGTTGGGAAAAATTATCATGACGAGAATTCGTGATAATTTCTCGAGGCAGAGACCAGGGCCACGTTTTACTAACGAACGTACGATTATTGTTTGCGTTATTACTTGAAACAACAAACCTGATTGGTCCAATCTCATTCTCCGTGCAATCAGATATCTTGTTACGCTGTTTACACAAAAATGTGGTTGTAAGATCGTTAGTAAAACGGGGCCCTGGTTAAATTGATATTTAAAGACACTTGCATATTATTCTTTTTATCATGCACTATTTTTCAGTCCTTGTTATAAAACACTTTATAGATAAAAGAAATTCAGCTGAAAGTGTATGCAAAGACTACCTGATATCATGATATGTTATCAGACAGGAGATATCAGGTCATTACATGATTCATTGCATAATCAATGCAATCAATGCCTGTACGTGACAACTCTTAAGACTCAAATGTACAAAGACTGGTCAGGATATTTACTACAGATCTCTAGTGTGTTCATAATTTCAGAATGCTTTTAGTGTACTGTGTTGCAGTCCAGATTGCTCAGTTGTCAACCACCATACACACAAAAGATTGTGGGAAATGTCACACGCATGCTCAAAATAGCCTCTTGTCTTCCTCAATGAACATTTATGGTGAGTCGTTCAGAAATCCATAAGATGGTTTATCGAATGTTCCATATTAAAATTCTCCTGAGCAAGCCTGGGACGATTTGTAATTGAAAAATGCTATTGAAGATTGAGGTTATTACAAATACAACATTTTGTAATACTTGAAGTGCAAAATTGGCAATATCAGGAATATTTGATGAAATTCTTCATTTTATCTTATAATACAAATATCCGTCTGATACCCATTCCATAGGATATCTTTTATGCTATATCACATGGATATTTTAAGAAAAATGACATAATGCAGTGATTTTTAGAAACTTGCTTTTCTTTATGTAACATCGTCGAAAACAATCCAAATAGAGGTTATAAGATAAATATGGTACGTGCTTAGAGTATTATATGAAAAACTATCCAACTCGGTTGTGGGAATTGATAATTGTCTCGGCAGATTCTTGATTGCCTCAACAATTATCAAATCTCCCAACCTCGTTAGATATTTTTTCATACAAAACACTAAGTACATATTAAATATTTCTCATCCATTTTGTATGTTGTTTTGCTCGTCTGAACACGAAGTGCTGGAGAAGACATACTGTGGTGATCCAAAGTTAGTACTTTGAGCGGTCTCCCTTGTACAAAACTACTTCAATTTTCAAAAAAAAAACACCTTTATGAAACATGACAGGAATGCTATTTCGTTACAGCTCTGCCAAAGATTTTAGCTTTCATAAAGCTATCCAAATAAATTAACACTTCGATGGCATTATATTTATGCATCATATACAAAGCTCGTTCATGGATATGTCGTCCCGTGCGTTATATTTTAGAACTTCTCGATTTAGGGATAATGCATTTCAAGCGTTATATACGAAAATGCGAATCTATGAAAAGTTTTTCGCATCTGGTAACCTACCTATTCTTTCGATCATTAATTTTATAAATTTGTCCAATAACATCCGTGCAGATCCAAATTACGGAATCTTGCTTCCGTCATCCGCTTTTCGACCTTCATACAACTCCAAAAGTATAATTAACGTAACTTACACTTTTAGTAGTTACTTGGAAAAGTTGAAGTTTTGAACCTAACACTGTGCAATCACGTACTTCGGCTTTATATTTACCAAGAAAAGTAGATATTAAGCAGAAATAAATCCACTCATTTGACTTGAGATGAAAAATAAGACCTACCTTTGACTAAATTATCGAATGTGTTCCGACTATTCAACTGTTCCAGGAGGTCAACATTCATTAGAAAAATCTAACTTAACTGATAAAAGCTTGCAGTTTTTATTTGAAACTACATCTGTCAAAAATCGGAATGATACCTTCGCCGGCGCTTTGTCTCATTTCCGTAAGCTGTTATAAGAAAAAGTTTAATTTTGACCTTGATAAGGCAACTCCTTAGGTCATGGTCAACAAATGTGCAAAGTTTAATGATTCCAGGTCTCTATGTTCATGGGTTATATTCCGGAAAAGAAAAAAATGTATACAGATGATCGGACAGACAGACAGACAAACAGACAGACAGGGGGATGAAAGCAATTTATCAGCTTGTTCATGGATGGCGGGTATAAGTATTTTCACGGTAAACGGTGTAAGTACTGAACCTGATCCGGGGCTTTTACAGGCGAACAATGAAAACCATTTTTGGTCCGCTGGCATCCTTTTGTGGTACATGAAAAGTGCGCTTAGAACATGGATAAAGATTCAAATAAAGATCAACACAATAAGAGATGCGATATGAAGGGATGGACCATACTACTATATTAAATGGGACATCGTATCGTTCAGTCTTGCAGTACATAAAAGTAATTCAAAGATAGGATTTGCCGATGTAGATGGTGTTGAATGTTACTGTTATCCTAAGCAGACATTCATTGAAATGAACAGACATGAGGACAGAAACATTAATGCGACAATAGGGAAATAGCTCGAGGATCATATTAGAGATCACAATGGCGCAAAAACTTATGGATGTTATCTTTGTAACCAGACTTTTGCATCGGAGCCAAAAGGAAACGTCACATTAACACATACGGCAACAATGAGTTCATCGTTATTTTTGCAGCAGCATTTTTCTCAACAACAGCTTGTCTTGACAGCTACTAGCGAGATCTGTGTACACAAGTTCAAACAGAAAGAATATCTGAATTAGCATAGGGACACATAGTTAAGGCATTGGTCGAAAATCTTGTGTTAATAAAAAAAAACGGTCATTAACTTCATTATACGTAAACGTCCTCGACGAGTCTACGGAATAGACATCGGTGAAAATAAGAGCACAATTGGGAATCATAGGCGATAAGGAATAAAAACCTCGGCGCAGCCATAAAAGCGCGTCGTTTCGCACGTGTATTATTACATGGCGTCAACAAAAAAAACCCGCTAATATACCCACTGGTTCTAAATAGACGAACCGAAAGCATTATTTAAATATTTTTTCTTCTTCAAGCGTATTGACTTTTATTGATCAATGTACGATCATTTTGGTAATCTTTGTAATTCTTCCCATTCACACAATTAATTAAATGTTTTACATATAAATAAAACAAGAAATTGTAGAGCCACTTTCACTAATTGCCGAGAAAAAAAATGTGCGGACATGTTTTTCTTTCAAAGGACCATCATAGGTCAAATAAAAGTCAAATAACCTTCGCGAAAATAATATATGCAAACATTTGTTTGATAATTAACATAATCTGTGAAAAGATTGATTCAATTCTTTTCAAAGGTCGCTGATAAAATAAGTGGACAAACAACCACATCCCTGAAAAAGTTGTAGAAAAATTGACAACGATATACTTTTCACGAAACTCAATAATTTTTCAAGAAAAAAATGCACATCTCAGCAAGAAACAAAATCCTTTTTTAGAAGAATGATTTGCTTGTTTGACATGGGTCAAATGAAAAAAAATAGATAATTAATAAAATCATGATACTGTCATAAACTGATCTGTTTGAGAAGACCCTAAACAGAAAACATAGTATCAAACTGAATAAAAAAGCAGTAAAATATCAAATTTGTATTCAAAGTATGATTTCTTCAGAGGTAAGGTCGAGCGGTTCAGATTTACGCGATTTTTTCGGGATTATCTTGCAAATTTTAATTGAAAGTCCTTGATATAAATAGTAAGATCTAATCAATAATTTGAAAATAAATATTTCTAGTAAATAGAAATCACATTTTTGAACCACTAGAAATATTTGTTATCGCCTGCATAGTTTTACTTTGATGAGTATTTCAAAATCACACCGAAACAATCCTACTCTGCATTATATCAATGAATATGCGCCGGAATCCTTGGAAATCAGTGTCCATTTTATGTCATAAAAAATAACAAACTTTTTGTATTTAAATATTTTCAGAATTATTGGAAAAGTTTAACAGCGTTTAAATAAAAGAAATATATCGTTTGCAAATGTTTGCGTGAAAAAAGTTTAGTAAAAATGGAATGTTATGTTTACGCCGACGTCAAAACTATTTGTAACGCGAAGGGTCACCAGTATCTTGCGTAACGTCAAAGTAAACATATTGACGTCAAAGGTTATTATGACGTCATGCCACTACATTCCGCGATGTTGTGATGAAGCATATTGATTCATGGCTGATTCTGCAAGAAAGTTAGCGCCTAAAATGGGAAGATAATAATATTGAGAGCTTTTATATAGACATAATTCTGTTTGTTATTAACTTACATGAGCTTTTTACTGTGGCAAAATGTGTATACTCGGGCATTGTTTTCAATGAAGCGAGATAATCATAACTGCCATTACCTGTTCGAAATTTCGCTATGTTCCTGGCGAGGCGCCTTATGAAAAATTAAAAGTTAAACCGGGGCGGCCGTAGATATCAATGTTTTTCATGTCACCATTAACATGATCACGCTAGAATTCTCTTTGCAGTATGATAAAAAAAAAAACTTTGACAGGCAGCAAGGACTATGATAAGCTTGAAAAGTCGCGTAGGCTTACCTTTGCCAACACTGCCGTTTACGTGTGTTATTATTATGTTTTGAAGAATTCGAGCTAGACTTGTTTAATTTGAACGAGGTAAAGATTATTTTCTCTCCAGACAATTAAATGACTTAAATCATTTTGTACTTATAATGAAGAATAATCTTGGATTTAGAAATATAAGAAAGGCGTCCAAGACACATGATTTAGAAATCTTACTTTTTAAAGCCACTGACTTTTAGTTAAAGGCAAATTATCATAAAGGTTAGACAAATTTGTACATCAGAAAAACTTTTTATTTGACGGTGTATCTGAAATTTCAACCATGATGTTTGATGTTCAAAGCGGGGTACCAGCCTGGTGAGATGTAAACATCGGGTGCCCACAGATTTTTTTCAAAATAATCACCTATTAAAAACTTCGGAAATTACTGAAAGTGACAGAAAACAATCGATATAATATTTGGAATTGTGACGTGAGTTTCTTAGTGATTGAAATGAAACGATTTTGACTTTGAACGCGTTCCTCATTACGATATGCAAAAATAGTGGGTGGGGTATCGGATAATTTATCAATACCGATACCCCCGGGTCATGATTGAAAACTCGTCACGCTTCAATAACATTGATCAGATTTCAAATTACCGTTGTAAAAACAAGGGAGACAACCAAGGTAGTCCCATTCGGAATAAGATGGCAACGGTTAACGAACTTCCCTTAAAGGAATCAAGCCAAAAATCTCGTACCAGGGTAAACGATAGCCTAATTAGAATCAAACAGGAAATGTTGAACGAATCAGTCGCATCTGAATACGATTTATCAGAGGGAGAAGACTACTCTTCCCAACCATTGCCGCAACAATTTTACGCAGATTTGGACGAAGAATTAAAGGGTCAACCGAAAGAGTTGTATATAAATGGATTACTTTCATTCTGTACAAGCGATTATAATCGTGTCAATGCGTATCGTGAAAGGCTTGCTGAGAGAGCTAGAACGCACCCGGGATGCCCCTCATCCCGTCTTGTAAACAGACGTACCACACAAACATCGTCAAGGGAGAAAAAATGTGCAGCAGATTGTTACGTCTTACAAGCTTATATTAATGGAGAACGGACAAAAGATATATATGATATATTTAGAACTAATAGCCAAAACCCTATCTCGATAGACGACGATCTACCGTCATTAGGAAATGAACAAATGAAGCCAGACATGGACTATACGCTTAACGCAATTATGACGGTGGTTAACGAAATTGCTCGAAAACAAGCGAGTGACTCAATATCGTTATTACAAATTCAAAAAGACATCAACTATATCTACGCACAATTTACTCGCTTCCAAGGCTCATTAAACAGAATTTTAGCAATACTTCCCAACGAAGCACCAGATCAAGCGCAAAGTTTAGCACAACTCAAAACTGATTTATCGAGGTTAGGATCTGCCCTCGCTACGACCAACAAAAAGCTTCTTGATAATGGGGCCCCTGAACAATCAAAAGCGATAGATCCGACAACGAAAGAAAACAAACAACTGCCTAATAAAACGTTTGCTGAGGTAGTAAATACCAGATCAGAAAAGTCTCAAGATATGTCTAACGCTCATATGGAAACGAATCAAAAAGGTGGCAAGCAAATTAACGATACTGCCTCACCAAAGCAAACAACGTTGACAACAGCGAAATCCAACATCAACACAAAAATAGAGAAAGAGCAATCGACAAATAACGTCATTTTGAAAGACTCCAGTGACAAAAGCAAGAAAATGGATTCACCTGACACCATTATATTGAAAAGCAGACCGGAAAACAAAATAACCGACTCAAGTACAAACAGATTCTTTGCAGTTCGTCGCAGATACCCGAACACGGTTTCCTACTTTATTGGAAACATTGATTCTTCTGTAAGAGAATGCGATATATCTGACTACATAGAAGAAAATGGTGTAAGAGTAAAACGTCTCACCTTATTCAAGGGTAAAAACGGGTCGTCTGCAAGGCTCAGCATATTCCCCGAAGACGAGGACGCAGTATGCGATGAATCGTTCTGGCCGGAAAATGTAACAGTACGAAAGTGGATAAATAAGGCGGAATGGGATCGGCAGAGAGATCAAAAACGAGAACACCATAGTCGAAACAATAGTGACCGTTATTCTAAATCAGACTTGTATGGACAGAGAGATCGTTACAATAGAAACCGAACTAATGATTATACAAATCACGACAAGTACGATCGATACGATCACTACCAAGACAACTACGATGAGTACGATGGATCTCAAGTTACAAATAAACAAAACTCATTTGGCGTAGAAAATAAGACAAAAGATTGGTGGGATCCCGAATTCGATTAAATAAGAATCTTAACTCATGAGTACACTATATTTTCTAATACTTGTAATGCAATTAAATTTAATGTGTTGGAATTGTAGAGGGATAATGTCCTCCGCATATCCGCTGTCCCAGATTTTAGACAAGGAGAATATTGACATAGCCCTAATTGTCGAACACAAGCTCTTACCACATTCGTCCACCTTCATGGACTCGATACACGTAAATTACTCGTCAATAGTTAACGTCGACAAATCACTGGACATGTTTTCCAGTCTAAAATGTGGGAAAGCGGGAACGGCTATAATGATACGAAATACACTGAAACGTCATACTCAGATTGTTCAAGGAATTGAAAACGATCGTATTATTGCTGTTGAGATATTATCAAAAAATGTATTACCTCTCTACATATTTTGTATTTACATGCCTGCCGATAACGATCTTGATCTATATAGGGAAACACTTAGCGATATAGAATCTCTTTTTTCAATCTACTCCAAGCAGGGAAGCGTTGTTCTTTGTGGCGATTTCAATGCCAAAATAGTTTCTGGTATACTACACAGCAATAGAAAATCAACAATTCTATCACAATTCGTGAATAAATATAACCTAGTTTCGTTACAATATGAACTAGGTAGTTCAGCAGACTACACTTTTATCCCTAACAAAAGTACAATTGACCATATACTCGTTGAGAAGTACTCGAGAGACAGGTTTCATAGCTACAGAACGTTACCTGAAACTGAAATTATAACATCGGACCACTTACCGATGATATTTAATGCGGATTTTTCGGCTATTTCACAAACTATCAAATCAAGTAAGTGCATAGCATGGAATAAATGTACCGAAGGCCAAGTATTAGAATACCAAGCAAAAATTGAATACTCGGTCAACGAGCTATTACGTCATCACAACGACGTAACAACTTCAACACCCGATACCATCAATGATACTCTCATAAGAATTTTGACTAATGCGGCTACGTGCTTACCCACCAGTAAATTCAACAAACACGCGAAGTCTCACTGGACAAACGAAGTTAAAGTCGCGTATAAATATGCTCTTGAATTACGTAATTGCTGGTTCACGTTAGGTAAACCGAAAGATGATTCTCAAGACTTTATTGCTTATAAAACAGCAAAAACTAACTTTAGGCGCCTAGAAAGGCACGAGAGAAAAATACACGAGAACGCACAGTACGACCAATTAAACAAAACCGCAGAATTAGATTTTAGAAGTTTTTGGAAACTTATACGACTCAAAAAAGGAAAAAGTTTCGATATATGCAATAAACTAGAATTTGCAGGCAAATCATACGATGATAACGAAGTTATAAATGGATTTAAAGACTACTACGCGTCAATATTCGATTTCATATGCAAAGACGATGAAATCAAGTCAAGTTCTATTCGACAGTTAGCCGAATACTTCAATGAAAAGGAAAGCACAAACTCAAACCAGATAATACGCGATTTCTCGGTTCACGAAATTGAGTCAATTGTAAAAGAATTAAAAAATCGGAAAGCTCCGGGTAACGACAGTATCCTTAATGAGCACGTCAAAATGGCGGGACCAGCCTTTATAAAGGCCCTTGTTATTCTTTTCAATAGTATATTGAAACACGAGCAAGTACCAAATAGATGGCAGACAAGCATTATTATACCTTTGTACAAAGGAAAAGGCAAAGATAAAACGGACCCCTCGAGTTATAGACCCGTCTCACTTCTACCATGTATCAGCAAAATATTCGAGAAAGCGTTATTGAACCGTATAAATACTTTTATCTCTACAAGAGAAATACGATTTCCATCACCACAGCAACATGGTTTTCAGAAAAATCTTAGCTGTACAACGACAGCTTTCAACATTCAGGAAACCGTTTACTATAATATAGAACGTCAGAGTAACGTATACGTAGCAAGCCTTGACCAAAAAAGAGCGTTCGATACAGTTAGACATGACTCTTTGTTCCTGAAACTAGGAAATCTTGGATTCAGAGGAAAAGCGTTGAGAATCCTAAACGCAACATACACAAATCTTCAGTTCGTAGTAAAATATTCTTCGCGAACGTCTTCCGTGAGTAACGTCGTTCGTGGCGTTCGTCAAGGAGGGGTACTCTCTACCTTCCTTTATCTTGTCTATATTGACGAACTATTGAGTAACCTTGAATTGAGTGGTTTTGGAGCAAGTATTACCGATACAAACGTCGGTAGTCCATCGTTCGCGGACGACATTTCACTTCTTTCTATATCGCCCTTCAACCTACAGAAAATGGTCGATATCGTCTACCAATATTGCGCTACTTGGAAAATTGCGATAAACGTCGATAAATCGAACGTGATTGTATTCACCAAGCGACGTCACGAACCAAGTGTCGGTATTATGTATGGCGAACATTTTTTAGAACAGGTTAAATCAATTTGTCATCTTGGTATCACTCACGAATCTAACTTGAGCCTTAAAGCTCGAATCGACAATCGGATACAAAAGGCTCGAAACTCTTTTTACGCAATATTAAGTAACGGATTACATCCTAAAAGTTTAAATCCACTCGTGATAACCCGTCTTTACAAAACAGTTATCATCCCAACTCTCCTTTACGGCTCAGAGCTTTGGAACGACTTATGCAAAAGTGATCTCACTAAGCTTGAACGGTTTCAGCATTTTGTAGTAAAGACAATACAAAACTTCCCAATTGGAACAAGATCGGATATCGCTGAGTCTATGCTCGGTCTTTACAGAATCACTTCAGAAATCGATAAACGAAAACTGATGTTCTTATTTAAAGTACTAAGTCTCCCTTACTCCTGTAAAAGTAAAGAAATTTTCATGAAAAAATACAATATGTTTTTCACAGACAAAGATACGGTGAAAATCGGGTTTATCCCTGACATTTGCAATATTCTTGAGAAATATAGGTTGACTGCCATTATTCGTAATTACGTGGATTATGACATACTTCCATCCAGACTTTCATGGAAACGAACTGTCATACAGACAATACAAGACCATGAAAGTCGAGAATGGCAAACTAGGATGAACTCTGATAAAGATTTTTTACTTTTTACTGCTCTACATCCATTTATTGAACCATGCATCGTGTACTCATTGTGGAACACCAGTGATCTAAAAAGTTGTACAAGTATTGTAGCTAGTGTATGGGCATTGTCTGCCGAAATAAATACTACTCAGTGTAAAAAATGTGGCAATATATTTCAGATAGAAATAGAACATGTATTGCATGATTGTATATCAACCTCTGAGGAGAGGATTAAACTGTACAGAAGCTTATCGTTACTAGTGAACAATGAAACTCTAAATGAATTCGTTTTACAAGAAAGCATTTCATGGACACTGATGATCTTAGGCGCGCCTATAGGTCCATTTATAGAATCAAAGTCATTATGAAACTTTTCTTAGAAAGCATTTCAGTTTGTTGAAAATTGTCTCAGGCGATACTTACTCGACAATTAAGTTCATTTACTTCTATATGTAAAAAGATTCCTAAGACTGCTCACATTAGACACTTTATAAGTTCTACTCTTTTTTAAATGCTGTTCTCGTGCTCAACTGAGAATTTACTCTTATGTATTTATGTATTTATCAGAGTATATTCCAAAGTTAGTAGTCTAGGGTTTAATTATGAATAAATTCTCAGCTATGAACATAAACAGTTTTACTATCTTCGATCCTGATTATTGTCGTTGTAGTATTAAAATCTAGTAACTGCAGCTCGATTAATGCTATAGTTGCAAGGTTTTTGTACTTATATCTAAGCTATGTTCCTTAAAGGAACCGAGCCAATGTATCAAGGCTCTACAACCCTGCATGTCTGTAAGTATGAGATATGTGTTGTATTGTAGATACTTAGAGTGAATGGTTGCAAGCTAACCTGCGGGTTAAAATGTGTGTTTGTATGTACGTGCGTGTGCGTGAATGTATGTATTACTTGCACTTGTATTGTTTTATGTTTTCCTTTGCTCGATATGTAACTATGTATGTAAATGAAAATATCTTCAATAATGGAGGCAATAAAGAATTTGATTTGATTTGATTGATATATATATTATATATATATATATATATATATATATATATATATATATATTATATATATATATATATATATATATATATATATATATAATATATATATATATATATATATATATATATATATATATATATATATATATATA